>SNQJ01S0106871.1:3856-33632 GCA_010110895.2 Picea sitchensis | reverse complement strand
ATAGAAAAACCTCAGGAAAAGTACTCAACACCTTGAAAAAGAGATAATTTCAGATAATAAGCCTCTTCGAGGGGGAAACCTCCTTTTACCCCACTTAAATGTTCAAGTCCAAGATGATTCAAAATGAAAATGTCTCCTTGGTAGGAGACTAGGAGGTTTAATGGCTTAAAGCCGACATAAATAAAATAACATTACTAATATAAATTACAACTAATGTCCTAAAGCCGACATAAATAAAATAACATTACTAATCTAATATGCCCCCATTAAGTGGTAATGAGCCAATATTAGGGCTTAACAAATCCACTATCTTCCCTAGGTTGCTCACTATTTTTTCAGAAATCCTAGGGAGTGGGCATCCATATATGGTGATATGGATCGGCACCACCACATAATTGCAAATTTCATAGAAGAAATCTCTCACTTTATCCTCCCATAGCTTCGAATGATAAAAATGTATCGGCTCAGTACTAGTTGGAGTCCAGCTCCATCCCATCAAAGGAAATGGTGTCATAAAACAAACGACATCCATGATATATGCCAACATGTAAAATGGGGCAGGTTACCCCTTGGCTCTCAATGAATGATATTTTGTGATCTCCCTAACCAAATTGTCGGATAATATCTTGGCCCAATCAAAGGAATATCCCTTTGCTGATGTATGCATGATGGGTACCCATGGTAAGAAGAAATGGGCAGTGTTTTCCTTCTCGTAAAGTTTACACATCATCATGGCTATATACATCATGTGAGGATCTAAAGAGGTTGTTGGGCCCAAGATATGATCATTTTCATGACGTTATTATACACTTTTTTCCATATGTACATATGCGTTTTTCATCTTTCAAATGAGCTTTTTGAATAATTTTATGATAAAATGGTATAATCTGCATAAAGTACGTGTAATTCATGTTTAATGACTAAATCAAGTTTAATTCATCATGTTCTATGATTTCCAAGAGTTAATTCATGTTTTTATGCTGTTACAGGGCACTCGTTCCAGCACTTGTTCTGGTACCTGATCCGACACTCGTTCCAGCACCCAGTATTGCACAAAAACGCAAGATGAGTTGGTGGTTATGGCATTGGCGGCCAGTGATGGACAAATCGGGCACATGGTTTTTATTCATGATCACCCCCTCCAGCTACTAATCTCAAGACGACTCAGTTTCAGTTGTCTAAAGATGGCGATTATTGGCTTGCTCCGTTTTTTCAATTATGACATCATTTATTGTATTTTGTCGAATTTAGAGGTGGTTCGACCCTCTTGTGGTCGACCACTTGGTTTGTAAATGTTATAAATACCACTGAGGTGGTCAGATGATTGTTAAGTAGAAGAAGCAAGTAGAAGAACCATTGTATTGGAGACAAAACTCGTTTTCCTTTGTTTTTAGTTTTACATTGCCAGAATTGTGCCAGAACTGCATTTTCAAGCTTTCATGGTGAATTCGGCCTGTTGAAGTTCGTGGTGTGCTTGTAGGAGGTAGCCATGACTTGCTAGGGGGCCCACCAGCAGTTTGGTGATTGTTCTTATGTTTATTTATGCATTTCTTAATTCAAATTGCTCTTTCTTATTTCCTGTATATGCATGTTTTTATTTAATTAATTAGTTTGTTGTAGCTTACTGTTTTACTTCTCTTTTGCAGGTTAGATGATGATATGTGTTAGTATGTGTTGATTTTATAGACTAGGAAAAGACTTGCAAGTCTCTCTCTCTTTATACTAACCCCGTGTGCAACGTAGATGTTAAATGATGATTTCTTTTATAATTTTACAGTCAAGTCTAGAACAGAATTTTAATTAGAACAGAACATAGTTTTAATTTGGGTTTTCTTCTTACAAGGATTGATGGATGGGTAGATTTACTTTCAGTTTTTATAGTTTGCTTATCTTAGTTTTACATAGATTTCATTTACTTAGTTATTGGTTAATGTAATTGTCAATTTACTTCTTAATATCATAGTTTAATTTCTGTTTTAAATTCATTTTCTTATCATAGTTTGAATGGTTAAAATAGACATAGTATAGTTTTATTTCACGCAATTTCCTTTCTTAGAATTAAAGTGCAATTGAATTTCTTAGTTAATGAATGAATCTAGTTTGCTTACATAGTGTAGAATTGGAATAATAACCTCGTTATGTTGTTGATGGTTCATACATGAATATGCAGGGTATTTAACATTATCTTTGACATGGCTAAATTCTCCTTAGATTGTTTAATCCATACCTTTCATTTTGCCATTGAGATTAGTGTTGAGTTTATACCATTGGAATTGTCCTTTGTTGTCAAGTGCCATCGAGATATCATCCGTCACCACCGAAGGAATTCACACAACCACCAGCATTATATTTGAGTGTTTCATAGATATAGTTTCTTGCTTTCATAGCTTAGGAAATAGTCTTATTTGTTGCTATAGGATAGATAGACTTTGCTTTGATAGATTAGATAGCAGTTTGTTCAAGAATTAGTTGTTAGTCTTTCTTGCTTTCAATAGACTAGATTTCCTTTCATGCATTGCATTAAGCATTTAAATTTCCTTTCATGCAAGAGAAATAGTTTTGCTTTAGGCATTTAGTTCACTTGCCTCTTAAGCTAGATAGTTGTTCAATGAGAAGTCTTTTCTTACTTGTCTATTTTCTTTAGTAGGATAGATAGTTGTCTTTGCTTGTATTTTTCTTTAGTAGGTTAGTTAGGTATCTTTGCTTACTTGTCTATTTGCTTTAATAGGTTAGATAGGTTCTTTTGCTTACTTGCTTATTTATTTGCTTTCATAGGGTAGTTGCTCATTGAATGTAGGTTGGCAAGTTAAAGAAGTTTTCTTTTGTCATTTTCTTATTATTCTTAGTAGTTTGATTTTGCTTATTGTTGAACTAGTTTTCTTTACATAGGGTTGTACTTGATTTCTTAGGAACTATCCATCGATCCTTGGCCCAAAAGTACTTAGGTTATCTAGTTTCAAGTTGCTTAGTAGGGTTTTCTCATTAGATAGGTTTTCTTGAGTAGATTAGCCTTAGATAGTTTCTTTCATTAGTTACATTATACTCCTATCAACCTTTTACCTTTGGCATATATTTTGCTACAACTCTAAGTTTACTTACCCAGGGACAATTTAATTGAGGGTAGTTTAGTGTCATTTTTAGTACATATAAATCACCTAACATTTTGGCGTCATTTCCAGGGAGTTGTCTCAAGGTAAGAAGTAATTATGAATTAGACCATTTCTAGACCTTAGCATTAGTTTGGTGGCGGGGAACTTTAAGATGAAAGGTAAGAACCTGGGCATCTGCGATAGCAGGTTCCCCCAAACCCAATGGTAGTTTTTCTTTTTGTTTTTATTTTTCATGAATAGACCTAGGAATCAAATGGTAGCTTTTTTTTGTTTTGCTTCTTTCATGAATAGGCCTAGAGACCCACAAGGTAGATACATTAAATCAAAATCAGACCTTTCAACCAAGGTTCCTTCCGATCTCTTTGGGGGAAGGAACGTTCTTCTTATAAAATCTGCAGATCGATACCAAAAAACAAAAGCTAGCTCGACTCTAAGAGATAAAATAGTATTTGAAGGGACTAACACAGGGAACACTATAGAACAATAAACTAAAGCATCAATCATATTAGGACAAGAGGAAAGACCACTCGAGCCTTCTGTAGAACCAAACAATACAACCTTTTCTTTTACACCACCACCAGGGAATCCTAATTTTGAAGATATCATAGACCCTGAACAAGTGAATCTTTTGTTTGGTAGTTTAGACAATGTGATTATCTCTCAGATTAACACAGAAACTTTGGCACCAATAATCTCAACTGGCTCGAGTAGAGTCCCAGACATCCAATCAGTAGGAAGACCTTTTCATCAAAGGGAAACCTTGTTTTCTTCAAAAGTAAAACCACCTAGGTATTCTCTTTTTGGAAACCAAGACAATATGGATGATCAAGAGGACCATAACAATGTAAGACACATAGAGGAAGAAGAAAATGGAAACCAAACTAAAACTACCTTCAGCTTTCTGATTTTAGACACCACTCTGAATGTCAACATGAAGAATATTCCTCTCTAAACACTGCCTATATTTTATGGTAAAAACAGTGAATATCCAGAAACCTTCCGATTTGAATTTGACATCTTGTGTAGGAGCTACAACTATGTACAAGATGGCCAGAAATTAAAACTCTTTCCTTCCACCCTCAAAGACTCTGCACTAAGATGGTTCATGGGGTTGGGAGAATCCAGTATTAGGTCTTGGGAATCCATGAAAGACATATTTCTCAAGAAGTACCAAGACTACTGCAAGACCAAAGAGTCTCGTAATGACATCTTTAAAATCCAACAATTAGAAGATGAGACCCTCGAAGATTATATGGAAAGATTTGGTTATATCTCCCAAAAGTCAAAATACCATGACCTCCCAGAGGATGCAATTAGGGCTCTTTTCCTTAAGGGAATTTCAGAAGAATATTTAGAGATGCTTAACCTTATGGCATCAGGTGACATCTCTCATAAACCATTTTCTAAAATATGTGAAATGTGTAAAAATTACTCAAGGAGTAGAGCCAAAATAGGAAAGAATGTTCGGGACCCTTACAACAAAAGCTTAAAACCAGTTAGTTCAGGTGGTATTACGAGAGCAGAGATAGGGAACCTTTTAGAAAACTTTAAGACTGACATATTAAGCACAATAGGTTCCTAGTTGGATACCCTTAAACTCAAAAAGAAAAAGGAGGAGGAAAATGAAACAATGAGCATAGATTGCCCAAGATGCAAGAAAAAGCATTCCTCAAGGGAGTGCCCATTAGATAACATTTCAGTTTGTGGCTTCTGTACAAAAGACCATGTGATTGAAAAATTTCCATCGTTGCCCGGTTTATTAGCCATCTATAGGAGTGGAGATATTGGGGAGTCTTCTTATGCACCTAGGAGGCCATGGCAGCCTAGGAATCAACCCACATACCTGGATCTATAGTCTCAAGTTCCACCCTATTATCAACAACAACAGTGGAACTCACCAGGTTGAAAAAACTAGTCTAATCAGTACCAACATCCTTGGATTCAAGGACGGAGGGGAGGACACAACCAAGGAAACCCTCAAGCTCCACCTATCCCTATCTACAACCATCATTATCCTTGGTTCTCATCAAACACTCCGTAAATTTTTCCAGGATTTGTTCCACCACCTTTACCTCCTATTCCACAACAACAACCGCTACAATTTCAAAATGCAAGATCCCCGAAATCGACACTATTACTGGAACAGCCAGTGTTGAACCCCAATAATAATCCCCCTTAACCTCTTAACAACATTGAGATGCAGGCCTTCCTGACATATGTTATTACTCTTGTTCCATTACAATAAATTCAACTAAGATCAGGAAAAGTTCTAGATAGGAAGAGACCTTCAGTAGTCATCCAGGAAGAAGAAGAAGAAGAAACCACCAAACAACCCACGGATGACACTAGGTGGGAAGATGTTATTATCCCAAAAAATCAAGAACCCGAGCTTCCCCAAAACGAGCCTTCACAAATTATGAAGGTCCTTCCTTATCCAGATCGATTGGTAATCGAGAAACCTACCACCCGACCAGAATTTGACATTTTGAATGAGTTGAAAAATATTTATGTCAAGATTCCCTTGCTTCAAGCCATTAAACACATTCTAATCTATAGTAAGGTAGTCAAATAATTGTGTATTAATAAGCCAGGTAGGAAGAAAAAGGACCCTCCTACAGTACATTTGGTAGGAGGAATTTCTGAGTACATATCAGAGCAACCAAAGCTAGAAAAATATGGGAATCAAGGAAACCCTGTAGTAACCATAACCATTAATGAGGTCTCCATCAGAAACACTCTCATAGACCTAGGGGCAGCCATCAATGTTATGATCGCTACTACCTTGGAACAATTATAGTTACAACCTCTTCTTTGGCCTACCCCAACCATTTTGGAATTAGCAGATAAAACTAGGGTTATACCTAAAGGGATTTTGGATGATGTCTTGGTTACTTTAGCCTCATGGGAGTACCCTGTAGATTTTCTTGTCATTCATTCAAAGGATCCTTGTAGGTTTTATGTTTTTCGACGTTTCGGACCAAACTAGTCATGTTATTTTATTTTATTTTCTTAACTCCTGTGTGCTATAAATTACTGAACTCATGCTTAACAGACCACTCTTTATCGGTTTATCGTTCATTACAAGCTGCATGTTGTAGGTTTGACAATACATCTTATGCTTGCTATAACCCCTTCATTGTAGGTTTTTGACGTTATATGTCATATAAAAGAAGATTGGGTGAGCATGGAGCATTCTGCCTTTGCTCATTAACTACTGTGGTTGTCAAAAACACTTTCAATCGTAGGTCATCCATTATAAGAGGTGAAAATACACTTAACATGGGAATACCAGATGAAGTACCGGATGAAGTGCCGAATGAAGTACCATTACACACCAGTAACTGTCCTAGATTCTAGGGAACCAGAATTCAATTACATTCAATTAAATTTGTTACAAGAATTGATTAAAAGATGCTTCATATGGTTATGATCAAATTTCCAAGTCAAAAGACTTGGACATTTATCTAAATAAACACCAATCCATTGCTCCCAAGCTTGCCATTGAATTCGAATCTCCCACACATGGCAGCTCACGCGCACATGTGGGCAACGTACTCCACCATAAGAGCATCCAAAATCGGGTTGGGCACTCTATTATCTCATTTACCTTTGCTAATTTCTCTCCCCTGCGTTAGGAAATCGCACCCAACCTCTGCCATCTCGTCCTCTGTTCAAATCGCACTCATACCATGCCAAATTTGTGCCATCTCTTGGCCTGTGCTTAACCCATGCCTCTGCGTGGCTCTATTTCTCCCTTGCTTGGTGAATTCAAACTCTTTCACAATGCCTAGAAGATACGAACCCTCCTCCTATGCAAACTTATTTTCCATTCCATAATTCACACAATGCAGAGAAGTGTTTTTGCGTGCTGGTTGGGGGCCATTTCTGTCTAGCTTGTAGGGCCATGATGATGGCCTCTCTATGTAATTTGCAGTTTGTTTTGATGGTAAGACAATGTTGGAAAATATTGAACAAGCAACGAATGCGTGTTGATGGTTGTTTTCATTGATGGAAACAATGGAGATGGCAGGATAAGAAGGATAAAATCCCTTGGGGATTCGGACGTAAAAGATCAGGAGGAACAACATTGAAGAAAATGTGCGCAACAAAGCTCAAGATACAGGAGTTTGTAGAGAATAAGGGAGACAGAGATCCAGTGACCGTTGGATCCCATTCAAATTTCCCAAAAGGCCGACAACCGTCAGATCTACAGAAGTTGCAAGGGAGATAAGCCATCGGGAATCGGTTGAAATGTCCAATTCACTTGACATCGAAAACCCTGAAATCGCGATATGCGATTTCGCGATTTGATCGCAGCCGTTAAAGCAAGAATGAGATCTGGACCGTTGATTTCCTTAATCAAAAATCGGGAATCGGGACTTTGAAATGTCCAATCCACTTAATATCAAGAACCCCGAAATCGCGAAATGTGATTTCATGATTTAATCATAGTCGTTGAATCCAGAATGAATCTGAACCGTAGAATCCAGGTTGTGTCGGAGTTTCAGGGATCGGGATTTCAATATGCAAAGAACACAATGCAATGAAAACCCCGATTTAGCGATATGCGAAAAAGAGATTGAATCTAGACCGTCGGATCAACATGTGATCTAGACCGTTGATCCAACTCACGACAGTAGACCACGTCAACTAGGGACACGTGGCAAAACCAGGGAATGACAGGTGTCAGGCAGATTCAACACTTCAGGCACATGTAAGTCTCGAATCAGAGTGACACGTGGCATAATCTAACACGTGTCAAATCATGTGTGACGTCAGCAGAGGCATCAGCGATCGGGACTTTGAAATGACAAAGTCACTTGATATCGAAAGTCTCGAAATCCCGGAGGGATCGGGACCGTCCATCTGAGGGACATAGAGGTATCGGCCGACGGACTTTGAATGACAAAGTTACTCTGATATCGAAAGTCTCAAATCCCGAGGGATCGGACCGCCCATCTCGAGGGATGTGTCGAAGATCAAGGCCGTTTGCAGATTTTGTCTATCGGGAAATCGGGATCCTGACAAGAGTTTTGTGCAGTTCAAAATCACGATCCGCAAAACCCCGGCGAGTAAGTGTATGTCGCAAGACAAGAATAAGGAGGACGGTATGAGTGGGAGGTATGTACCGCTGAGCAGGATGTGGTCGCGATGGTCACGCTGACCGAGCTTTTCAAGTCGAGGGCTATATATGAAAGGATCCATCGTGAATCGAGAATCGCAAGTCCGGAGGACTTGTGGAATTTTGACATCAAGAAATGCCGAATCGCTGAGCAAAGAGTGAAACTCATTAGATTTGGACCGTTGGATCAAGTATTGATTGGAGGGATGTTGTTCTTCCTCACATTTTAAAGCTTCAGTTATGAATCCATTAAGAGAAACCCATCAATAATGACAAATCGGTTAGTGTTTTAGTTGCTAAGATTGCATGTCCTTGGATTTCCCCATGGGAAGGGAAGGGAACCACACAGAAAGTATGCCAGCTTGAGAGAAACTGTATATCATATTCCAAGGGAAAAGAATGAAGCAAGAAGATTGAAAGATGTAGTGTGACATTTGAGAGTAGGTACAGAATGAGATGAAAGGGAGCGTAATGCAGAGTAGAAGAAGAGCATAATGATAGAGGAGAGAAGAAGCAGAAAGAACGATAGAGCAAGCAGAAGAAAAGCAGAATGACAAAAATGTGACATTTAGGAGACTCATCGAATGGACACGAGAATGAGAAGAAATTGTTAAGACTAGAAAAGAAATGGTAAGAAGTGATTTATACACATAACTTGTCTGTGTATTCATTATTTAAATATTCAAGGGAGGTTGGGAGCTGCTCGAGAGGACTATTGTCCTAAGAGGTTCAAGCGGGTGCTTGAAAACAAAGAGTTGTAGATTCCATCTGCTGCCGAGAAATAAGGGGTGTATGTAGGTGCTAGGGGCGTTCTCTCATATACAGTGCTGGGAGCCTCCTGTAATCGAGTTGGTGCTTCTCCATCCAAGCAGATGGAACTTCGTGAAGTTGGTGCTTCTACTATTGGTACTGAACTTTCAAGAAGAAGCTTCCATCCAAGAGGCCGGAACTTTCAGAAGTTAAAAAGCCTCCATCCAGCTAGTACTAAGAACATTCGTGAGTCGGGTGCTTCCTTCTAGTGGGTGCCAGGAGAAACCAGAGAGTTGGTGCTCAAACAAGTTGTAGCTTGTAAAACAGGTATGTTCTCCACATTGAGTTGGTGCTCAAATAAAGATTATGTACAGAACTTAAAAAACTGCATATCATTTCAAAGAAGAAGAGAGTTTCTCCCTTTATGGCTTCCTCGTAACTGCCTCTCAGATATACTTTCTATGTGCGGACTGGATGGTCTCTATTTTTAATACTATACATGGGTTGTCGATGATCACTTGAAGGAAGATTAATAATTTTTAAGAGGTATAATATTGTTTAAGCTCGTAAACAACCGATTCACCCCCTCCCGCCTGTTTTAGTATTTCCAATAGACAACACATGTAGGGTCTCTTATCTTTGAAGTCATAGAAGAGTCCATTGTTGCAGCTACAAGGATCCCAAGAATGGGAGATAGATGGTTCAAGAATTATCAATTGTCATGATCAAGTTACAATAAAGCAGGTTTGGGTTCAATTCGAGAGCATTTCATGAGAGAAAGGGTATGCTAAGGAGTTGATAAATCCATAATTGGTTAACCCCTCATCATCATCATTAAGGTTAATTACATGTGAAGGTAGATACTCCACCTTCAAAGCTTGTCACTTTAGATCGTCACTCACTTTCTCTCGCTCAACAAATTGAACTTCCCCTTCTATCTTCTCCAATATTTTGAGAAGATGTCCTCTCAAGTGAAAAAAAATGTGACTAACCCCCATAATAGTCTCTTCCACCACCTGGGCTGATCAAACTCTGCTCTACCTAACTAGAGAAGCTGTGGGGGAAATTGAGTTCTTTATCTACCGATTTTCAAACCCCCACTTGACAAGACCAACAAAAATCCATCTTAGCCTAAAAACTATCTCTCCATCCAAGCTTCACTCTCCAACCCTAAACTCCAGAGACAAATTCCTCCTCTTTGTGCCTGAACACACAAAGTTTGTTGATATCCCTACTGTCGTGTAAAATACCAAGAGTAAAGACTAAAGTGCAGCCCATTGTTAACCCCCAATGCCTTCAATCTCTCTTGATCCTACACCTAAAAAGATTCAAGAAGTAAGGCAACAAGAGACTTTCCCATCATTCCTACAAACAAGAGGGGAGCCAAGCGATTTGGTAAAGGACCCTTTCAAAAAAGTACCCAACACAAGAATCAAGCTTTATGAAAAACCTCCACCTGCTTCTGATCCCATCCAAGTGTCCTCCCACCTTGAGATCCCTCATAAGGTACTAGGGAAGTCTCTGCAGAGGGATTAGAGCCACTAAGGAAAACAAAATCGGAACCTACCTCACCTTTTCTGATCTCCCATCACTCCTAATTCACCTATACCCAATCTAGATTCTAAAATTGATAGATTTTCCACATCCTCAAAGGATCTAAGCCTTCCTTTGAGATCATTGATTCTGCCCCAACCATAGAGGAGATAAAAAGGAAAAACCATCAACTTCTCCAACAGCTTGAGGAAAGGAAGACAATAGATAAACACCTTCATCATGACAATGCAATTCTTCAAACAAAAGTTAACTCTCCTCAATGATTGGTTGATGAGATGAACGAATCCAACCGCAACCTCATAGCACAATTAAAGCAACATAAGAGGCACAAGACTAAGTCTACACAACAAGAAGGGGAGAGGCTTCCAAAGTTGATCCTCCCAGTGTTTTCCAGTCAATGTAGGGATAACTTTTTGTTTGCGTAGACCCTAAAATCAGAGGTGTGGGGTAATGTTGGGTCCACAATATGACTACTACTTTCAAGGACATTATACACTTTTGCCGTATGTACATATGTGTGTTTTCATCTTCAAAGGAGCTTTTGAAGAATTTTAAGATAAAATGGTATGATCGGCTACAAGGTATGTGTAATTCATGTTTAATGACTAAATCAAGTTTAATTCATCAGCACGGCGATTTCCAGAGTTAATTCATGCTCTTTATGTTGTTACAAGGAAAAAACACACCATGTTTCTAGTTCCACTTGATCCCAGACTCGCTCCAAAGATTGTTCGTACCGATCCGACACTCATTCCGCCATTCGGCACAAAAAATGCAAGGCAAGTTGGCGCTATGGCATTGGCGTACGGATGGACAAATCGTGCACATGGCTTTCTTCATGATCACCCTCCAACATAAGCTCAAGACAACTCAATTTCAGTTGTCTAAATATGGCGATTATTGGCTTGCTTCGCTTTGTCGGGCCATTACTTATAATTTATTGTATTTTTCCAAATTTAGAGGTGGTTCAACCCTCTTCCGGTGGTCGACCACTTGGTTTGTAAATGTTATAAATAAATTACTGAGGTGGTCGATGATTGTTAAGTAGAAGAAATTCATTGAGACAAAACTGCTTTTCCTCGCTTTTAGTTTTGACATTGTTGCATCTGTGCCAGAATCAGCCAAGCCATGGTGAATTCGGTATGTTGAAGTTCGTGGTGTGCTTGTGAGGTAGCCATGGAATGTCGGGGCACCAAGAGTCTCCAAGGATTGTTCTTGTTTATTACTTATACATTTCTAATTCAAATTGCTCTTCTTATTTCCATGTATATTCATGTTTTCATTTAATTAATTAGTTTGTTGTAGCTTAATGTTTATTATTTCTTTGCGGTGTTAGATGATGATATATGTGTTAGTATGTATTGATTTTATAGACCAGGAAAAGACTTGCAACTCTCTCTCTTTATACTAACTCCGTGTGCAACGTAGATGTTAAATGACGCTTTCTTTTATAATTTTACAGTCAAAGTTTAGAACAGATTTTTAATTAGAACAAAACATAGTTTTAATTTTGGTTTTCTTCTAACAAGGATTGATGGATGGTAGATTTACTTCCAATGTTTATAGTTTTCTTATCTTAGTTTTACATAGATTTCATTTATTTAGTTATTGGTTAATGTAATTGTCAATTTACTCTTAATATCATAGTTTAATTTATGTTTTAATTCATTTTCTTATCATAGTTTGAGTGGTTAAAATAGACATAGTATAGTTTTATTTCACGAAATTTCCTTTCTTAGAATTAAAGTCCAATTGAATTTCTTAGTTAATGAATGAATCTAGTTTGCTTACATAATGTAGAATTGGAATAATAACCTTGTTATGTTGTTGATGGTTCATACATGAATATGTGCAGTATTTAACATTATCTTTGGCATGGCTAAATTCTCCTTAGATTGTTTAATCCATACCTTTCATTTTTCCATTGAGATTAGTGTTGAGTTTATACTGCTTGAATTGTCCTTGTTGTCAAGTGCCATCTAGATATCATATGACACCAATCAAGAATTCACACAACCACCAAAAGATTATATTTGAGTGTTTCAGATATAGTTTGCTTTCATATAGCTTAGAAATAGTCTCATTTTCTGCCATATAGATAGACTCTGTTTGATAGATTAGATAGCGCTTGTTCAAGAATTATCAAGTTAGTCTTCTCACTAATAGACTAGATTTCCTTTCATGCATTGCAGGTACTGAGCATTTAAATTTCCTTTCATGCAAGAGAAATAGTTTTACATCAAGAATTTAGTCCACTTTCCTCTTATGCTAGATAGTTGTTCAATGAGAATTCTTTGCTTAATTGTTCATTTTAATAGGATAGATAGTTGTCTCTGTTTTACTTTTCTTTTGCTTTAGTAGGTTAGTTGTAAGGTCTTTTTCATTGTCTATTTGCTTTAATAGGTTAGATATATGTTTTTTCTTACTTGTTTATTTATTCTCTTTCATAGGGTAGTTGCTCATTGAATGTAGGTTGGCAAGTTAAAGAAGTTGTTTTTGTCATTTTCTTATTATGCTTAGTATTTTTCCTTTGCTCACCGTTGAACTAGTTTGCTTTACATAGGCTTTTACTTGCTTTCTTAGGAACTATCCATCCATCCTTGGCCCAAAAGTACTTAGGTTATCTAGTTTCAAGTCGCTTAGTAGGGTTTTCATTAGATAGGTTTTCTTGGAGTAGATTAGCCTTAGATAGTTTCTTCCTTAGTTAGACATACCCTACCAAACTTTTAACAATTCCTTGGCATATACATTTTGCCAACTCTAAGCTTTCATTTACCCCGGTTGACAATTTAATTTAGGTAGTTTAGTGTCTTTTAGTACATAACCACCCAACAGGCAATAACATATACAATTCATGGTTTTGCTTCTAAACTTCCCAAGACGGAGCACCAATCTTGGAAACGTGTTCTGCCATTACACATTCTTCTCTCTCATCAAACCATTAAGAAAGTGGCATTAAATGTCACAGTGGATTGGGGTTAGTTTGAAAATTTCACCGAAATGTTCGCTAGACCCAATCATGACTTTAAGGAATTATAGATGGTTCTAGTCGAAGATCGACATTCTAAAGACCAACCAATCATATCGCTATATACATGAGCCTAGGGCCACGCTGTTATTTTATGTAGCTTTGATTGAGCGATAGTTTTATATTTTTTTAGCCTGGGTCTCAGTCTCCTCATCGCCTGAATCATCTTAGTAGTTCATCAATTCGTACTCTAGAGTACCACCGCATGTTTCTCGCAGGTGTTTTGGCTTCGGGTGAAGTGTTTGAATGATGTTTGTGTTTCAATAGAATTTCCACCGTGACGCTTAGCTCTTTCTCCTCAAGTGGAGCCATGGTATCACGAGCTCAGTGCTTTGTTGCCTGCCACAGGAAATGCACAAGTTCTTATCTTGAAAACTTGTTGTTTTGTGAAAATGCAAGATGAAATTCAAACTTCAAAATCTTTTTTCCTTTAATTTCATCGATTTCATAAATATCTCTATTGACGAAGTATTAACTTTCCTTGATGAAAAAGATTTAGGTGGTGGTCCAAGATCTTATTTAAAATGATTGTCGTAGATCGATTATTAATGACATTAATAATCGATCTTTGAGGTTCACTAAAGTTTGGTAAACAACATTTGAATTTTCCCGAAGCATGATTCAAATAAAAATTAAGCATGAGATAATCCTCACACGCATCGTATTTAATCACACTTATCAAGTATGTATTTCATAATGGCCCTAGTGATATCTTTATAGCCAAGACATGACTAAATTTAAATCGCCAAGTGATTAATTAATTTTAATCATGTTTAACCCTTTAAATAATCATCTTTAACCTCAAGTATTTTAAATTTTGACCAGATATTGATAGTTGCTCGAGACAAGATCTCTGAAATGTGAAATCGCGGAAGTGATTAATTAATTTCTAATCATTTTTAATCATTAATTAACCTTGCTTAATTCTTAAGACATTTCAAGAGTTCGAAAGCCATGAATTGGGAATATGATATGTGGAAAATGCCCGAAATCCAAAATCGCGAAACTATTAATTGATTTTCTAATGTATTTTAGTTTCTTTTTAGGTATTTCTTACTTCATGTATTTGGTCAATTAAATTCACTAAAAATCCCAACAGGTCACTTTCCAGAAAGACACGTCAGATATTAGAAGGTATAAGTGTGTGGTGACTAGGATATGTTGGATGCTTTTCACGTATCGGGGTTTTGAAAGATCGACATGTTAACATACCTGAAGCGTGAAACTCCAAAATCCAAAATCGCAAAGTACTCTTTAGTGATTTGATTTTTTTAACAAGTAGGTGACTCCATAGCTCTTAAGGAATTAGGATCATTTGATTAGATGGAAGAGCTCATCGATGGTGAGAATCAAGTGCGCGTTGTTTTTATTTTAATGAGAATGAAATCTATTTAAATTCCAAAGTTTAGAAATATATATGTGTTTCAACATAGGATCCATTTAGGGATTAGCTTCCCCACGTAGATCACAAGAACAAGAGGACTAAGTGCCTTTATTGGTAAATGGAGTCATTATTGCATTTTCGAGAAACACCTTTAGGAAAATGCATAAAAAGGATATTAGACTTCAACCGTGTCTCGAAAAACTTTTCAAAAACTTGATTGTTCACCAATCTTAAGTTTATGTTGTCTATTGCTTTCTTTTTTCTGAAACTGATTTCGAGTCTATTTAAGATTATCAAGATAACTTTAATCAATCTATCGAATTATAGTTGATTTTTTTTTTATCATACATAAAATTTAGCAATTTTAATTAGGGGATCCCTTGTTAGCTTAGAGTGTAAATCTTTATCAAAAAGAGAACTAGTTACTAGAGCACATTATATACATGTATAACAACTTTGCAAATATCATATACATTGTTTCAACGCTTAACCAGCATGTTCAAGAGACTCTATGGAAGTTATCTACATTTCCTAATAATCTCCTTTCACCACACTTCACACTTTGTTGAGATGAGTGGAAACTACTAAATGAATTTACTTTCATCATCTTTTTTGGACAAAATGGAGGCAATCGATTTTACGGATTTCGTTTCACCATTTGTCTTAGACTAGATGGGGAAATCATATTATGAATTCTCACCATCTGTCTTACATTTTAATATTTTGAAGTGGGGGCAATAAATTTGTATATATCATACAAGGAATGATATCTATTTTCATAATTTAGCATCTAAGGTGTAAATAACTCACTTTGATTTACTCGGGTCTAACTCTCCCCGACTTTCAAACACCTTCGGCCATGTGAATTTATCAATGGGAAATTTTAATCTCCTGTGGACTTTCCTTGAGAGAAACGTGACCAAGAAATCTAATGTAAGGGATAAGTTAGTTAGGATTAGCCTAGACACACTTTTTCTCATTTACAATCATAGGACTCACAAAAAAATTTCCTACTCTTGTTTTGAAGGTCTAGTCTTTTAGGTTTCCCGAGTCAAGGTGAACTCTGTGTTTCTGTGGATATTTAAAATCAAGATGCGCAAATAAATACAGAATTAAAGCTTTCAAACATGATGGATGGGAACGGACTAAAGATTTAAAGGTTTGGAAAGGAATCTTATTCCTACTTAATCTACTCGGGATTACAGCTTTGTTTCCATTTTCTTTCCTTTTATGCTTTTATTTCCATTTTTATTTATTTTAATTTTATCAAGACTCAGAGAATACTTTTAGGATTAAGCCATAATTCTTATATTCCTCTAGTTGTTGATCAGGTGAAATTATTTATATGGATTATACCTCTTTCATAATTTAATGAGATCCTTTCAAAAATTTAACTTGGGTTAGCAGGGTAGAAGCTCACAATTCTACATTTTATTTATATTTTCAGCCAAGTAAACCATTTATTTATCACATGTTTTGAGAAAGCCAATGCCTCCAGTGGAAATGAGTGTTGGTTTACACCCTACCTCTTCAACTATCACCCACATTTTGCATGTAAACATGGTAAATGTTAGAAACTTCTAAAGAAAAAGGAATGATAGGTGTTACTTGTTTTTATATTTTGTTTTCTATCAAATGAACAAAAATGATCCTATCTATAGTGAAAGAAAACTTACCAAAGAAGCAAAGGAAAATGTAACAAAAAAAAAAACTCAAACCGGTATATATACGGTGATTTGGGATCCTGGACATTGGCATGAAGTGTTTTAGGTAGCCTACTGATAGGCTTAAGGATTTTCCCATCGAGGTTTCTAATAAGAATGAATTCTTTCCTTCAAAGGCTTCAATCGAAGAAGTCCCAACCATAAATGATCAAACTTGACATGCTTTACAGCGTCCTCTTTCCTAACATCATATTTCAAAACTAGGTATTTAGGAAGGAATTCACCACCATCTTTTTTTTTTGCCTCGATTTTCATGTTGTCTTGATTTTTCCTAAGTTTCTCATCCACTTCTCGCCCCGTTTCAGGAAAGATTTAATTAACTAGTTTATTATTCTAGTGGCATTGTTAGGTTATTCCTTCAAGTCTTTCCAGAGCTTCATCACAGGCAGAGAGAGATTTATTGGGAGGACTATGTTGGTACCGTATACCATTTGGAAAGGGTACATTCCAATTGATTTCTTAGTGCCGGCGTGGATTTTTCCACAAAGCGATTTCAAAATGAACATGCATGAGCTACCAAGACCTTTTTATTATGGCGATTAGGGTTCGATGATTTGATTAATACATTTCACGTATAGTAGGTTAGTGGAATGTCCTAGCATACCAGCCTTTGATAAAATGACCATTGCTATGGATTTGAAATCTTGGGTATTTAACAATAATCATCTTCTCCGAGGATATCCGACATTGGGATAAAAATCTTCTAAGAAATTGATCACCACACGAAGAAGCAGGTCGAATGGCTTCCGTACCCACTTAGTAAATATTGCACGGCAGCAAAATTCATTTAGGCAGTAATTTCTGAGTATGGATTTTCTCCGAGCAAAATCTAAACCCTATTGTTGAAATGGAGATTCTGCTTTGACCGGAATCAAGGTAATGCGAAGTTTTTGTTATTCGAGAATAGGATGGGGGTTAGGTTTCTAACTTTGTATTCACAAAAATATAAAAAAAATCAGCCAATAGTACCCAAATTTTTAGGGATTTTATGTCATTTCCTCCGTAGCGCGGATGTCCTCCACGCACTCCCCTTCATGAAACTCATATATAACATTCTCTCAGCTTCGATCTACTAAGCAACTGCACAGAGAGATCCTCCAATACAGCTTCATATCCATGATGCAATATTTTACCACAACCAGCTTCAACATTATAGCCTTGGAAGGATTCATATCACTAGGGAACTGAAGAGTCAAGAGATATGAAACTATGTCACCATACCAAGATGAGGAAGAGATTTTTTCTTGAATTTGAGTCTCAGGTATCTGTACATCAAATTCTTCTATATATAGAAAGTCCTCATAAGTTTGTAGATGATTTATCCCGAGTGCGCTCTAAACTGATTCCAAGCATAACTTACCCAACCCGAATTGACCAATTTATCGGTTTTACCAAGGTCAACTCCCTAGCCTTTGCCAACCATCATCTCTTTTTCCATCAATGTTAGGGTCGGAACCACATGTCCTTGACTGACCGGTTGGCACATTATAGGGAATTACCTTTAAAATGAAGCACATAAGTCCTCGAAGCTTGAGGATTTCACCATTGTGTATGCTCTATTTTTCCAAGATATCAGATCTCAACTCCCTCACAAGCCTCTCGAGATGAATAAAAAATGCTACCAATTGCTTGAAAGATTCATCGTTTTCCAGAAGAGCACGATCAATGAGCAGTATGTTCAAAGGAAATGAAAATCAAGAACTCTTTCGTATAATCTAGGCTAGCTAGCACCTGTGATTCTCATATCATTTTCTTAATGAATTTGAAAGATGATTTAGTATTTCCCTGCTATCCATTTCTCCACCTTTGTTGTCCTTTTTATATATATGTAATCAATTTAACAATCTCAAATTTAAATGAATCTTCTTAAAAATATTTTTCAAAAAAAGACCAATCTCCCTTTATGTCTCAAGAATATTTATTTCATTCATAGCTCAACCTTTTCGGTCAATTTTGATTCCTCCCGGATACCATGTGGCCCAATAGTTTACCTTATTGCATTGCAAATGGGATTTAGGTTGAGGACAAACTGAATCGCATTTCTCAAACGTGTCCGTTTGAGATGTACCCGTGCGCTCTACATCCGAAGTTAGAGAAAATACAAATCATCAAGATAAATGATGACAGTATCTCTCCTCACGACAAAGGCTATATCCATTACTCGCTGGAAAGGGCCCCTATTTTCATCGCACTCAAAAGGCATTTTATATACATGAATGTACCCCATGGAGGGGTAAACGTGGTTTTTCTTTATCATCTACGCGGACCTGAATTTGATTGTAACCTGAAAATCCACTTCATACAAATCATAGACATTTTTTAGCCCTCGACCAATTGTTCGCACGTGATCCATTTTAGAGCGGATAAGTATCTTTAAGGATGATCCGCTTGTTCCCCACAACCAATATTGTAGCTCCATTTCGCCGCTTTTCTTCCTAATCGAACTATGCTGGCTACCCACTCGTAATACCTAAGGGAAAATAATATTTGCATCAAGAAGATTTTTTACTTATCTTTCTATCATAGGAAGGAGTATAGGATTTATCTGTCTCGAGTTTCTTCCTGAAAGGTTTTATGCCTTGTTTCAAAAGGATTTTGTGTTCATGACAGAGTAATTTCAAGTTTTCAATTCATCTAAGACCAAGCAAAGACGCCTTTGTACTCATTTAACTCAAAGATATTTTTTTTTTTTTTTTTCTAGTGGAAGGTATTTAGATATTTTGACTAGTTTAGGATCCTCCTTAGTTCCTATATTACAGTCCTCAAACTCTTTAGGCTAAGGTCCTAAGGTAGATTTTAAGGGTATATCATCCTAATCAAATAATATTTCTAAAGGAATTAGACCCTTAGGAATGTGATTGCTTTTAGCACTAGCATGCAGTGATTAGAAATCTTATCCCGAAACTTTTGAAGATCTTCACCTTCCTCGTATTATGATCCAAGTAGGGTTTACACCGATTTTCTCCGGGTTTATGCATTTCGGAGAAATCATCAACCATTTCTAGAAATCGTTTAATCTTCTCGTCATCTTCAAATTGCCAGTGATGAACATTATTTGGTATTAAAGTCTTGTGCCTCATTTCTATGTGATACTTAAATTTGAAAACATTATGAGGTACAAACTTTGAGGTTTCTTTGGCTAATGAATAATCCTATTGATTTTCTGTTCTGGGAATATGATGAATATTAAACGATGAGAAAAATTCTCAATCAAATCCCCGTGTACGCTCTTGTAAGGATCTTACCATTGATTTCGGGTTTGATATTGTTTCTTTATCTCAGTTTTACAATTAATTCTCAAGATCAACGAACTATCAAATTTTCACTTTCAATTTCCAGCCTTCTAAACCTGTAGCGATAAAGAGCTTCATATTCGTGATAACGCTATTAGTGTGAAGGCCAATGTACCACTATATTCTCGTATGTGAGAAAGGAATAATGACTCATCTCCGTGCAAGCAACAATTTAGTTCTAATACTCTTCCTATGAGGAAGCACTATCAAAAACATTTTCCAAAGTCCTACACTATTTACATTTTTGTTTGTTTTTCTATTTTTCCTTTTTGTTATTCCTCTTCGCGTAATTTTTGTACATGCATCGCTATCATCAATTGATAATAATAATATACGCTCCCAAATTTGATCTACGACGATAATCGCGTGAATATTTGCTATGTGGGTCACTTACACATAATTCTCGCTTTTGTATAGACGAGTGAACTGTCCACCTAAAATTGGGATTGTGTTATTAGGTCATGTCCAATTTAAGTGATCCTCCAAGTTTGGCACTCCAAATAGATAACAACATACCATATACTTCTATGTGAACATCGTTAACTATCATCCATGAGAATTCCTCTTCATGTGGATCTACACAAGATCACCAAATCTTAATCATACCGGTGAAATTAACCTTCTTGAATAAAAAGAATACATGACATTGGTAGGGTCTATTAACCTCGAGGCCCAATTTTTCCATAATAAATTTGGGTATTAAGTTGTGGGAGGCTCAAGAATCCAACATACAATTATGGAGTAGGTGATCATACATAGTCCGCGTGATAGCAACAAAATATTTGGCATTTTTTATATGTGGACCAAACATTATAGTATGACTGTCATATTCTAAATTAATAATAGTATCCCATTTACCTTTCTCAAAGATCCCGAGAAATTTATCATTTCTATAATCTATTTCAGAGCATGTCGGATTTTGCCAATTCAACTAGGCACACATGAATTTTATTTTATTAATTTTGTTTTCCGTGATTGAAACTTTCTTTGATTGTAGTTTTTTAGCCTTCCGGTTGGATATCTATTTCTTTTTCGTTTCATTGATTTGCCATTTGGTTTTCATTTCCTTTGTTTTAGAAATTCTCGTTCAAATTTCGTTTTGTTTTATCAATCTTGTACCAACCCGCTTTTGTTTTGGTAGCTTGCGTTTCAGCTGACGTTTGATTTCATTTGTTTTATTTCTCGACAAGATCTTCTTTGGTGGATCAGTTGTAGAATTTTATCTCTAGGCTCAAATTTTATTTTGTTGAGCTCACTCATTATAGAGTCTGGGTGATTCCTTGATAACCGATTCTCCCATATTATTTATACTTACCTCGCTTTCCCAAGCAATGTTTCTGATCTAAATAATCCTATCCGGTTAGGTGAGGTTCTTATCGCTATCAATGAGGTTATATATATTTCATCTAACCCCAAAGTCTTGTACATCATCACCGCTTGCATAAAATTTTAAGGTTTTAAAAGGACCCTTTGATTTTCTCGATCCTCATTTTTTACTCGGTCTCATTGATCAGATTGGGATTCCTTGGAATTCTCCTAGAAAATGATTAGGTTCAACTCCGTCCAATTTTAATTGAGATTTTTATAACTTTAATTATTTTAGCTTAAGGTTAATCCATTTTTTCCTCCAAGGACCTCTCAGATCTGGAAGTTCCAACTTGTTCCCTGAAGCACTTAGTTTATTTGGTTCCATTTCGACCTTCGCTTTCATCTTACCAGATGTCATCATGTTCGAATCAATTTTGATGGCATCGTCTTACATTCGTGTGAGATCAACAGATCTCATTCCTCTCAAAAGTAGGGAAACGTCTGGCTCGAAATCTCCTGCAAAATTTACCTTGGCTATGGGTTGGGATGGTTTAACCTCGGTTGGGATCTTATGATATAGTTTATTAAACCTTTGCGGAATTCTAGGACTAACTCATATAATTTTTCTCTCTTCCTCGTGCATTCCAAATTCATCGATAGTACAAATGATATTTCTCCCCACTGCCTTTAAAAAGGCATTTCTAGCTGGCTGCTAAGATGCTGCTATAGAACCCAATTCGGCCCCTTCTTGAAACTAGAGTCTCATTGACCTTCCAAAACAGTAAATCAATAGTTCTGAAAACATTCTCATGCTCAAATTTGAGGATATCAATGAATTGGTAAAAATAAATTATGCGTGCCTTTGAAGTTAAGTCTCCTTCTCCCATGAATTTTAATAAGTTCTTCATATAATTTTCAAATCATGGAGGACATGTTAACATTGGTTGTTGTCATTGATGTCAACCCCTAGTCATGGGTTTTCCGGATCCCAAGATTGATGAAGGTATTTGGACATGAAGGAAAATGCACATGCATATACAACAATCTATGCTGATGGATCGTATACATCATGTTGTTTCCAATGGTATGTGGCACGCCGATCCTTATGGTTGAGGAGAAATGAATTTTTAAGATGACAAGTGAATCAAGAAGGAAGTACATGTAGGCCCCAAGATAATTAAAGAAAAGAATCACAATATAAGAAAGTGTCAGGTTGGCCCCAATGTTAAAAGGAAGTGACATAAAATGGTATAAAATAACATCATTATAATTTTTTTTGATACACAAGTTGAATTTCAAAGGAAATCTCAAGTGCTAGATTTCAAGGGAGGATAAAGTCTTTGGTGATGTGTTCTACAGTATGTTATTTTCGTGTCATCTTACCATTTTTATATAACTTTTTTCTAGAACGCTTCAAATGGTGACATTTCTCTATGGTAGTGTGAAAATATATCAAGGTACTTGTGGTAAATTTTCATCTCTTGATTTTCTATAATCATGGAGATACACTATGTGGAAAGTAGGGTTTGTGACTAGTCCCAAGCTAGTCAATAAACAAGGCCTCAGCAAAATAGTCATAACTTCTCTTCCCAGAATCCAAAATGACGTGGGACTAATGTACTGGAAAGAGTACAAAATTTACTCTTTGTGAGTTTCAAATTGGATGTTAAATATTGATCACAGTATCTGCATAAGTTCGGTCTCCTAATAAACCAGAATTGAACATGGTCTACCATTATCTCTATAACATGTTTTGAGGATTCAAGGAGTGAAACTCTGAGAAGTTTCAGAGAATAAACTGAATAATATTATCTATAAGATCATAGTATTCCAAGAATTAACAATTGTATAACTGAAGAAGCCCCTGCAGCTAATATCGCCCTATGTGACAGGGTTTTGGTTGATGTAGGATGATTTCAAATGTGAAGTTTTATTATCTCCCTTCGAGTATTCTTGGGGTGCATGGGAGCGTAGACGGAGAGTTCAACTCTCCAAGGATATTGAGGATCAGATCTTCCTCTTGGAGGTTTATCTTTTCCTTTACATTTGGAAGCTGCAGATACCTTTGGAAGTCATTATTTTCTTTGAACAATAACTATTGATTTTCTCTCATATATTGTGCATGGCGTAATGTGGTGCATTGTTGTAACTCTATACTATTGTTCATTTCTCATTGATATAATTGAATGGTTTAAGTATAAGGTTGAAAAAGGTTTTAAATTATAATTGATATTACCCACCCCCCGTGACAACAATTGGTAATGTGAGTAGTTGCCTTCGCAATTCTAACCACCTGGAAGGAAAATCCCCGAAAGCAGATGGATGACCATGAGCACATTTCAAATGGATTCAAAATTTGATGAAATAAATTATGCATACTGGAGTGAGTATTGAAACTGCTCTAACATCTTTGAGTAGACATTTGGTACTTACTTGTAAATGGCTATGTAATCCCAAATAAAGCTTTAACCGATCTAAATGAGAAGAAGATTATGAGCTGTAACTAAAATCCACATGTTATTCTAGCATCATTAGCACCAACCATTTCTAGCAAGTGATGGGATGTAGCACTACTAAGGATTTATGGGAAAAAATCAAGAGCATCTACGAAGGTGATCCAAAAGTTAAGCAAATCAAGCTTCAACGACATAGAAAGCGTAATTTGAAAATTTGAAAACGAATGAAAAGGGAAGATATTGCAAACTATTTTCTTAGATTTGATGAAGAAACACGTGCTATCATAGGGATTATATGAAGAGCTAATGAATCCTTGTTTGTGGCTAAAGTGTTGATCACTTAGTATGATGCTAAGTAGTTCCACGTTTGAAGAAACTAGGGACTTGACCAAAATGACAATGGATGAATTACATGGGTCTCTTTATATTAAGTGAAATGAGAAATGTGTACAAAAAGTGACCATCCAAACAATGAAGTAGCCTTTTAAATCCATAAAGAAGACAAAAAGACAAGGATAATGACCTTGATGAATAAATAGCAATCAAGAAGGTTCCAAGGTATGGAAGTGAAGATACAAAGGTAAGTCTCAAATGCTTTAATTGTGGTAGGTAGGACATATTGTTGAAAATTTTTTACTATAAAAAGAGAAGTCTCAACAATAAAAGAGCTTATACTCCAAGGATGATGTCATCTCCTCATATGAGAGTGATAAGAAGATAATGATGGAGGAGAATTCTTCTTCATAACCCAAGAAAACCTGTATTATTATTCGAACTGGAAAGAAGAAGAAATCATTTGTGAAGAATATTCAGATGAAGAAATCAACCTGATTCCTTTAGATACAAATACAATGCAGTAGAGGAACAAGAAGATGAGAATCTTGAAAAGTTAAAGCATGTTGAAACTGAAAATAGAAACCTTAGAAATAAAAACATAATACTAAAAGGTGAATTGAGTAGTTGTGGAAGAAGAGATTTACAAGCTTGAAAAGACCATTAATAGCTTGTTGTCAATAGAAGATTAAGATAAACCTGTTAAAGAATTCGGATCACACAAAAGGAGCCCTATCGAATGCAAAAGTTGAAATAGTTTGAAAATATCACTGAAAAAATTAGATGAGATCCTTTAGTACTAAAGATCTCCAAACGCATAAGACAGGACTAGGATAATAGCCGACAGTTTGAGACAATAAAACAAGAGAAGGAAGCTGAAATGATGAAACCAACATTCCGCAACGTTGAACAACAAGATAGAAGACTACAATTTAGAAGGACTGAGACATCAAGAATATCCTCTACCACGAGGTATGAAAGAAATCATTATGAAGCTGAAACCACGTATTGAATAGATCGTGAACTCCCCATGTGGACCACACCACAAAAGACTCACTTACTCTCGTGTATATAATTTATTTCTTTGGACATTGTTATACTTGTGAACATTTTGGACACAAGGCACCACCATAGAATCAATGAAAGGAATAACTATGCAAGCTACATGAATAGTGAAAATAGTAGATATGGAACAAATTCAGAGACCACAACATAAATTATACCATTGACCCATTAATGGATAAAAAATATTGTATGTTACAAGTGAAATAATCTTATCGCCAAAGAAAGAGATTGTAGAGAGATGAAGGAAGATAGATGACAAAAGTCTGCATACTAACTACAACATGGAAAAGGAAAGAAATTCAACACAATGAAAATTTTCAATAACATTGGTCGCTAAAGAAACGCAAAGAAGAAGATGAATGCTCTCACAGACGTTGCGTTCATCCCATGACCGAGATCAAATTCAAATTTGTCATCTTGAAATATACAAGGGAAATGTTGCATTTGGGGACGACTCATTCACCAAAAATAATTTGAAAAGGAACAGAACTTGGAAGTGAAAAATGTAAAGCAAAAGAAAGTCCCATTGGTTTCAAGACCTTGAAGCATAATCTACTCATTGATAAAATGTGGGATCATGATACACTCTATGTTTGACTCCAAATGTAAAATCGAGAAAATAACTCAAGGTCAAGAACCGCAACAAGAAGAATGAACAACATACATCCTAGACATGAATAAGAGAGAGAAGATAGAAGCCAATGCAAAAGGATTCCAAGGAAGAAAAAGTCCCAAAGACCAAAAAAAATAAGGATGAAATATTGAGTGAACACATGTTCGTGGGGAGAAACCCCAAAGAAGAGGAGTTACCTTTGCCATTAAAATCAAGAGCCCTCATTCTTTCCATTGATGTCAGAGAGAGTAGGATCATGATGATAGAGCATGAGTGTTGCCATCAATGACAAAGGGGATTGTTGAATATTGATTGGTTGTTGTCATTGATGTCAACCCTAGTCATGGGTTTTGGAATGCAAGATTGATGAAGGTATTTGGACATGAAGGACAATGCACATGCATATACAACACCCATGGATGGATATTATACATCATGTTGTTTCTGGTGGTATGTGGCATGTCATGTGGATCCTCATGGTTGAGGAGAAATGAATTTTTTAAGATGACAAAGTGAATTGAAGAAGGAAGTACATGTAGGCCCTGAAGATAATTAAATAAAAGAATTACAAAATAAGAAAGTGTCAGGTCGGCCCTAATGTTAAAAGGAATTGACATAAATGGTATAAATAAATATCATTATACATTCATTTGATACACAAGCTGAATTTCAGAGGAAATCAAAAGTAAAGAAGGCCGGATTTCAAGGGAGGATGAAGTCTTTTGGTGATGTGTTCTAAGGTATGTTATTTTCAAGTCATCTTACCATTTTTGCTATAAAGTTTTTTATAGAATGATTCATATGGTGAAAATGCTATGGTATTGAGAATACATATAAAGGTACCTGTGGTAAAATTTTCATCTCTTGATTCACTATAATTATGGAGATACACTATGTGGAAGATAGGGTTTTTGACCAGTCCCAAAGCTAGTCAATAAACAGGTGTTCCAGGTAAAATAGTCATAAATTCTTCATAGAGTATCCAAATGACATGGGACAAATTGAATTGGAAATAGTATGGATTGTAGTTTCTTGTATGTTATTTTCAAAATCTGATGTTAAATATTGAGCGTGGGGCATTCTATACATGTTCGGTCTCTTGAATAAACCAGAATTGAACAAGGTTTACCATTCTCTCTATAACTTATTTTTGGGGAGGATTCAAGGAGTGAAACTTGGAGAAGTTGCAGAGAATAAATTGAATAATATTATCTATAGGATCAGAGTATTCCAAGAATTGAATAATTGTATAAATTGAAGAAGTCTCGGGAAGCATTACCAAGTTCTATGTGATGGTTGGTTGATGGTGATGATTTAATGTGAAGTTTTATTATCTCTCGTATATTCTTGGGTGGAAGGAAGGGGAAAGGATGGAGAGTTCAACTCTCTCTTGATATTGGAGGATTTTATCTTCCTCTTGGAGGTTTATCCCTCCCTTTACACCTGGAAGCTATAGCTACCTTTGGAAGTCATTACTTCCCTTGAACAATAACTATTGATTATTTCTCATATATTGTGCATGGTGTATTGTGGTGTATTGGTGTAACTCTTATACTATTTTTCATTGATCATTGGATATAATTGAATGGTTAAAGTATAAGTTGAAAAAGGTTTTAAATTGTACTTGATACTGATTCACCCCCTCTCAGTATCAACAGGACACAGGGAAGGACTAAAGGAGCGTATCTGGACACCACTTTGGCAAACATTCTAGGGGGCGGAGGTGGTGGTCCTTGACCACCCGCTCCTCTAGCACCACCTTCTCTTCCAGAACCACCTACTCCTATGGAACCACCTTTGATGCCACCTCCTCCAACAATAGCCATTTGATGTCGGGGAGATGAAATTTGGGAGATAAAGAGAGGGTTTTCGTAAACTGCTAGTGACCGAAGCAGTGATGGTTCAACTTCCTCAAGTTGTAGTGAAGGAAATATCGAGAATTGATCGTTATAAGGTGTGAATTCTAGAATATGGGGAAAAGGGAAACACGGACTAGATTCTTCATACTTACAAGACGTATAGATGGGTGAACCAGCAGGGGACGAATCGAGGTATAAAATTCACTTCTCAGGATTTCTGAGAATAGAAACCCTGGTTTCGGGTGAGGATGGGGTAGACATAGAATCTACGATAGTAGGTATAGATGAGGATATTTTATTCATACTGTTATGAGTATTGGAAGGGTCACTCTCAATTTTTATTTCGGTTTCGCTAGTTGAGGCCTCTGCAGAAAGCGTTTGTTTGAAAATTTCTTCAAGAATTAATATTTTGACCTGACCCTGAGTATTTACTTGAGTTAATTTGGGTTGATATTTCTTACCTGAATATGAGGTAGTAGACTTGAGGTATCCCTTGGGTTTTAACAACTTTTCAGGATCAAAAACAGGTGTAGTCTGTTGATCGTCTGGGTTTCTCTTGGTATTCTTTCTATCGAATGTTAGTTTATCTGTAGTGGAGTCACCAAGTGAAAGATAAAAATTATCATTATTATTGTATTCAATATTTGTTCACTATCAAAGAGAGAAACTTACCATGTCGTTCTCCTAGGGAAAAATAACTTTGTTTCTCTGTCCCTGGCAACGACGCCAAAAAGATGTTGCCCCTGAGATTACACTTAAGGCTCAAAGAGTAATGTCAAGGCATCAAGAATATAAGGAAAGATTTAAGGAGTGTTTTTCCTACCTTAGTTGTATGAGAAAAGTTCCTTAAATGAAATTAACAACCTGTCATCTAGAGGCCATATTTCGTGTCTGAGTCTAAATTGCTAAATCAAATGATGCGAGAGAAAAAAAATAAATTGTTAAACAAAGCAAGGCATAAATTTCTGAAGAATATTACTTTGTTGCAGTAGAAGAAAATAGGAAGCATAACCTTGAATAAAGTATAAAATATAGTAATCCACACAACTCACAAGTCTTTCTTTACTCACAGTAAATACAGAGGAAAAATTGTTTTCTTAACAAATTACTAATGAAATATCACTGCAGTAGTTGTCATACTAAATTGAAATCAAACCTTTATCAATGAATACATAGAGAAATGTTGAGATATGGAAGAACAGAAGAAACAGATAAATCAAGCTAAACGAAATTTGGAATCCCTGCCTGCACTTGTATTAATTCTCAAAAGGAGATTTTTCTTTGTTACATTCGGCAAGAAGCAACCCTTGTTAATTCTTTAGACTATGTATTTATACAAAATGTCCTCAACCCTAAGCGGTTGGAATTCTTATAATTTGAAAAGAGTAAATATTACAATATGTGAAATTTGAAACATTTCACTTGCATCTCCCCTATCTCTTCTCCACACTGGAAAAGATGTTTCTTCCTCTTGTTCTCCAACTCAGAAAATAGTTGGTCTCTAATCATGACTCTTGCAAAAGGAGTACACACCTTGCATCATTTGTTCCCAGAAGTGTTGGCTTTTCCTTGCTCAACGCACTTAATGCATCTGCCCACTAACTGTACCACCATCCTGGAAGGATCTGTTGTATTATTTTCCTCAAAGTTGTATAATTTATTCTCTATGTGAGGCAACCTATCTTCCACCCTCCTGTCCTTTAGAGTTATAGACTGTAGTTGTAGACTAAGATTGACTATCCATTTATTTATCTAAGGTCAACTTGTTTCAACTGTTGGATATCGGCCTAGACTTCTTTCATACTTATCTTGGAAGTGAGTTAATGTTTTGCAATATCAATTTGCCCCAGGGATTCAGAGATATTGTCTACTTCCATGCCTAGCGATTCGTTTTCGAGTGAGGAACATTCTTCTTCACAAGATTTCTTCACTTCCTTGGCTAATCTAGTACTTTCAACTATATTAGCCTCCCAGGTTTTAAGTATTATGTCACCTCTAGTTTGTTATGAAAGGGACAATCTAGTGACATGAGCTACTTCCTACTTTGATGAAGATAATACAGATTCTTGGAGTGTCACGCTAGTTGCAGTGGCCTCTTTGTCCCTTATGCAAATATTACTTAAATATTGTTCTACCAACCGATAATAGTTTTGAATACCTTCTATCTTAGTCAAAAG
>SNQJ01S0106870.1:0-27579 GCA_010110895.2 Picea sitchensis | reverse complement strand
GTATAGATATTTATAATAAACACCAAGGTGTTGTTCTAAACCATTGTCTATACTTTCATGTAACATTATAGAGAAAAATGGACATTCTAAGATTTTTCTAGCTTGCACCTCTTTAAGGTAATCTAATATAGTGTAAATAAATTACGTGGAATATTTTCTATTTATGTAAAAAGAATACGCCACTCAAGAAAGCATATCAGTTTTTTGTAAATACATTTGAACATGACATAGATCTTCATAAGTAGTAATTGCAATATCCTTCTATGCAATAAAATATGCCAACTTCATGGTGGTTATCACCCTTTCCTTATTTCTCTCATTTATAGTCACTATGTGTTATGGAGTAGGATTTTCCAACCTTTTAGTTTCATACAATTTATTTATGAATTAATGTTTGATGAATAGAAGATTTTGAATAAGTTGTCACAACATCCTATTGAATGGTATCACATCCATTTCGAATACCCCATGGACCTTGAGCCTTGTATTCTCACAAAGTTTTCACTTCATATGAATCTTTCCATATTTAACATTGATACTATACACCAAAAGATGTTTTATCATTCACTCTTCTCAAAATTCACATTTTGAAAAGGCCTTCCTTCTTCTAGGACTAATAGGTCTATGATCTTCTCCTTCCTTACCATGACCAAGAATTTCTAAATCATCCACGAGATCTTCATCCATATCTTCATTAGGTTCATCATTGAAATCAGGTATATATGAAATATCTTCAACATTATAAGTTTTTGAGATTATAAAATATCCATAAAAAATTTCCATTGTTCACTCTTCTATTTTAGAAACATTTATATTTAAATAATTCCAAACAAACACAATAAAAAATAATTTCTGAAACTAAAAAAACTAATAACATAAACCACTTAAAATATATTATCCATAGATAACATTTATGGAATAAAAACTATAAGGAGAAAGTAAGAGACATTTTCATAAATAACAAGAGTTGCCTAGTATCAAATTGTGTAATACAAGGGGGTTTTGGTAACTAGCGAATAATTATGCTATGTAAGAAATGAAGCTGAAGGAAAAAATCATATATGAGTAATTACTTTAAAGAGTGACTAAGGATTAAAACATAGTATAGATCATGATTTATTTTCATCGCATGTTAAATAAAATGTAAGGAAACCAAGGTATTGTAATTTGGATAGTGTTCCTTTGTCATCCCTTATTCGTTGGGCATCCATTATAAACCCTTTGTTTTCGGGAAAGAATTATAAAGTGGAAGTTAGTGTACTTTATTGGGGTTACCTGTGGGCCATGTAAAACCAGAAGCTCTACCATCTATTTAAGACTGGTCTGTATTGATTCCCATTAAATAAATAGTATGAATTGTCTTTTGAAAGGTTGGCAAGAAAGCATACGGAAGACCTTTGGCGCGGGTTTAATAAATTCCTTCCAAATAAATCCAATCCAATTGAGACTCTTAATTGACATAAACATTGACATCAATTTTTTTTTAGCAGCAAGACCAATGATCTGAGGAAGCTTTGCATTCAGTCTCGTCAAAATAATACATGCAAAGTAAAATTGAAGTGGGGTTCAAATGGTGAGGGATAAGTCAACCAACAACGGTGTGTAGTAATCAATGCATTGGAATATAGCAGAGCTTCCATTTCCTTGGTACAACAGTGCCTTGGATTTTTGGCAATCACTCCACTTAAATGTAGTGGGTTGGATTTGTATCCGTTTCAATTCAAACCATTTTTAAATGTAATGGGTTGGATTTGCATCCATTTCCATTCAAGCCATTTTAATTCAAACATGAGTAAGTTGGTATGGGAAATTAAATAACTTGATTTTTAAATGGAGTGGGCTAACTCAAGAGTAATTTTTTTTCAGTATGTTTTTTTGTGGTGTGGTTTTAAATTTTTTATGATGGATTTTCTGAACATCTGGATTGGTTTAAAATGGGAAAAAACTCGGAGATAAGGTTCTCAAATGTATGAAACTTTGATCCATGCAAAACTTAGGCTACCCCTGAAAATATGACCAGATTCAAACCCATTTTTTTGCCTGAAAAACAAACTGTTTTGCTCCCGAGTTGACTTACTCCTTTCCAAATAAAAATGAAACCGTACCAATTTTTTCTGATTTTGTGATATATAAAGTTGAATTTTTCTTAAATTTTTAACTATCTAAATTCATTTGAAAAAAAATAATAATTATATATTAATATTGAATCATGATAAAATTATACCTTAGGATTACAATTTTTGCATAAATTTTATTAAATTCCATTTACCACAATATGAAATTACAGTTTTCATTTACTAAGATAAATACTTTGGTATACATAGTATTCCATTAACCATTATTTTAATCACATTCTCATTTCATTTTAGGATTACAATTATTGCATAAATTTTATTAAATTTCATTTACTACAATATTAAATTATAGTTTTCGTTGACTGAGATAAATGCTTTGGTATCCATGGTATTCCATAAATCACTCTTTTTAATCACATTCTCATTTCATTTTTTTAAATATATTTGAGTGAAATGAAAAATCAAAGTAATAACAACAATTGATGTAGATTTCTTACTTAATTCATAAGGTTTAAAATTAACAAAGTTGAGAGAAAAGATTAACTATAGAATAATGATGGCATAGTCCATTTTCAGCCATTTTAAACACTCAATTAAACAAATTATACTGAAATCATGCGGCATTTTGTTTGTTGATAGCCCAACCATCTCACGAAGAGTGGGATAATAGATAATAGGCACACTTGGTGATTATAAAATGGAAAAGAATCAAAGTTTTACCATAATTAAAGTTCCTTTTCTATGAAAGGGCTCTATGACAGAGGTTTAGCCCATCTTTGAAATATGAACTATGTGGTGGAAAAAAAAATAGTAAAATAGTATGTTTATTTAGTATGCATTTGTAATTATGTAATGTGACGATCACAATATGCTCTAGACATATTGTGATCCTACAAATCATATTATCCTGAAACTTAATGACTACATTGACTCATGGATTAACACTTTATTGGTTCATGATCTCTATTTAAAGAGCATGGAGGGTCATTTGTTGATGAACAACTTTGAGAAATTTTTTTGTAATGATTTTATTTTCCATTAATAAATTGTTTCAAGTGGCCATGTTGGCTAGTCCATGGATGTTTCCCCATTAAGGTTTTACCATGTAAAAACATCAGTGTGTTGATCTTTGAGTTGGTTGGGTGAGTGCTTATTGGAGGTGTTCATCGTCTATTGGAATACCTTGTGTTTTCTAACAAACAATGGTACATTTTCACCTTCATTATATGTTTTATGCTGCAAATGGAAAAAAAAGTCCTTTCAATTCAATGCTTTGCATTATTTTCTCTCACATAAAGATCTGACAAATAATGGCAAGGACTAAACAACCTTGTTTCATTAAATAGATGAAGATATAGAAATATTGAATTGAAGCTCTCAACCAATTCTTGCACATAATTTACTCTCAATGGAGCATTCAATGCAATATGCCTTTGGTTGTGGCATTTTCTCACCATGGATTGGATTATACAACAAATCATGTCTATAGATAGTCTCCTCTTTGTCAATCTTTTCAAAGAAACCATATTGAGAGTCTTTCAATAATTTATTAAGATGTACTGCACCTATTGCAAAAGAATTTGGCCTACAAAAATATCTTTTAAGAGTATTTAATGCATGAGAAATAGTTGTCCCATGCGATGCAACATTCACATTATCTTCTTGGATTTTTTTTTGTTTGGATTATTCAACTCCATCAAAACACCAACAAGCATATTCAAACAAAATTGAACTGGGAAAATCCTTCCCTTATGATACCATGAATTCTTTCTTTCTTTCTTCCACAAGTTCAAAATAATAGGCATCAATGTAATAATTATTTCAACCACTTGACCCTTAGATAACCATCTAATCCCATGGATTTGGAGAACTTGTAAGGATTATAATTCCATTATCTCTAGTAAAACAATGAGTTTATTATTTCTCTTTGTTGAATTTCCAACCTATGAGTATACTTTATTTTCTATTTTCCCAACATAAAAAATCCGGGTATCTTCTTTGAAGCATATGATGCTATGGTTTCTTTAGAGTGTGCAATGTAATGAGTACCAATAAGATTTGGTAGATCATTCTTTAGAAATGTGACAAATCCATTTTCACATCCAACCATAAATGAAGCATGATCAATGTAAATTGCTCTTAGTTTTTCATTTTTCAATTGTCTTGTTTCCTTTAGATTAATGATAATATCATATATAGTATGTCATTTTTCGTCAGGAACACTAATCATTTTCATAAATTGTGAGATTGGAGGGCCCAAACCTTTTAAGTATAGATATTTATAATAAACACCAAGGTGTTGTTCTAAACCATTGTCTATACTTTCATGTAACATTATAGAGAAAAATGGACATTCTAAGATTTTTCTAACTTGCACCTCTTCAAGGTAATCTAATATAGTGTAAATAAATCGAGTGGAATCTTTTCTATTTATGTAAGAAGAATACTCCACTCAAAAAAGCATATAATTTTTTTGTAAATGCATTTGAACATGACATAGATCTTCATAAGTAGCAATTGCAATATCCTTCTATGTAATAAAATATGCCAACTTCATGGTGGTTATCACCCTTTCCTTATTTCTCTCATTTATAGTCACTATGTGTTATGGAGTGGGATTTTCCAACCTTTTAGTTTCATACAATTTATTTATGAATTGATGTTTGATGAATAGAAGATTTTGAATAAGTTGTCACAACATCCTATTGAATGGTATCACATCCATTTTGAATACCCCATGGACCTTGAGCCTTGTATTCTCACAAAGTTTTCACTTCATATGAGTCTTTCCATATTTAACATTGATACTATACACCAAAAGATGTTTTAACATTCACTCTTCTCGAAATTCACATTTTGAGAAGGTCTTCCTTCTTCTCAAACTAATAGGTCTATGATCTTGTCCTTCCTTATCATGACCAAGAATTTCTAAATCATCCACAGGATCTTCATCCATATCTTCATTAAGTTTATCATTAAAATCAGGTATATATGAAATATCTTCAACATTAGAAATTTTTGAGATTATAGAATATCCATAAAAAAATTCCATAGTTCACTCTTCTATTTTGGAGACATTTCTATTTAAATAATTTCCAAACAATCACAATAAAAAATTTCTAAAACTTAAAAAACTGATAACTTAAAAGATATTATCCATAGATAACATTTATAGAATAAAAACTATAAGGAGAAAGTAAGAGACATTTTGCATAAATAACAAGAGTTGCCCAGTATCAAATTGTGTAATACAGGGGATTTTGGTAACTAGCGAATAATTATGCTATGTAAGAAATGAAGCTGAAAGAAAAAATCATTTATGAGTAATTACTTTAAAGAGTGACTAAGGATTAAAACATAGAATAGATCATGATTTATTTTCATCGCATCTTAAATAAAATGTAAGGAAACCAAGGTATTGTAATTTGGATAGTGTTCCTTTGTCATCCCTTATTCGTTGGGCATCCATTATAAACCCTTTGTTTTCGGGAAAGAATTATAAAGTGGAAGCTAGTGTCCTTTATTGGGGTTACCTGTGGGCCATGTAAGACCACAAGCTCTACCATCTATTTAATACTGGTCTGTATTGATTCCCATCAAATAAATAGTATGAATTGTCTTTTGAAAGGTTGGCAAGAAAGCATACGGAAAAGACCTTTGGCGCGGGTTTAATAAATTCCTTCCAAATAAATCCAATCCAATTGAGACTCTTAATTGACATAAACAGTGACATCAATTTTTTTTAACAGCAAGACCAATGAGATTCATGAGGAAGCTTTGCATTCAGTCTTGTCAAAATAATACATGCAAAGTAAAATTGAAGTGGGGTTCAAATGGTGAGGGATGAGTCACCCAACAACGGTGTGTAGTAATCAATGCATTGGAATCTAGCAGATCTTCCATTTCCTTGGCACAATAGTGACTTGGATTTTTTTTGCAATCACTCCACTTAAATGTAGTGGGTTGGATTTGCATCCATTTCAATTCAAACTATTTTTAAATGTAGTTGGTTGGATTTGCATTCATTTCTATTCAACTCATTTTAATTCAAACTTGATAAATTGGTATGGGGAATTAAATAATTCGATTTTTAAATGGAGTGGGTTAACTCAGGAGTAATCTTTCCTCTCGAGTCACTTTCTCAGTACGTATTTTTATGGTGTGGTTTTAAATTTTTGATCAATCCAGAACTATGATGGATTTTTTGAACATCTGGGTTGGTTTAAAATGAGAAAAAACCCAGAGATAAGGTTCTGAAATGTATGAAACTTTGATCCATACAAAACTCAGGTTACCCCTGAAAATATGGCCTGATTCAAACCCATTTTTTTGCCTGAAAAACGATCTTTTTACTTCCGAATTGACTTACTCCTTTCCAAATAAAAATGAGACCATACCAATTTTTTCAGAGTTTGTGATATATAAAATTGATTTTTTCTTGAATTTTTAGCTATCTGAATTCATTTGAGAAAAAATATTTAATTGTGTATTAATATTGAATCATAATAAAATTATACTTTAGGATTAATAGAAAAAATTTATTATGTGGGTGGGGGGCATTAATAGAAAAACTTTATTAAAGTTTTTCTATTAATGCCCCCGTGGGTGGGTGGGGGACATTAATAGAAAAACTTTATTATGTGGGGGGCATTAATAAAAAAACTTTATTATGTGGGGGGCATTAATAAAAAAAAATTATTAAAGTTTTTCTATTAATGCCCTCCCCCACATCCCCCACATATGTGGGTGGGGAGTATTAATAGAAAAACTTTAATACAATTTTTACATAAATTTTATTAAATTCCATTTATCACAATATGAAATTATCGTTTTCATTGACTGAGATGAAATTACCGTTTTCATTGACTGAGATAAATGCTTTGGTATACATGGTATTCCATTAACCACTATTTTAATCACATTCTCATTTCATTTTAGGATTACAATTTTTACATAAATTTTATTAAATTCCATTTACTACAATATTAAATTACCGTTTTCATTGACTGAGATAAATGCTTTGATATACATGGTATTCCATTAACCACTTTTTAATGATATTCTCATTTCAATTTTTTAAATATAATTAAGTGAGATGAAAAATCAAAGTAATAACAACAATTGATGTAGATTTCTTACTTAATTCACAAGGTTTAAAATCAACAAAGTTGAGAGAAAACATTAACTATAGAATAATGATGACATAGCCCATTCTCAACCATTTTAAACACTCAATTAAACAAATTATACTGAAATCATGTGACATTTTGTTTGTTGATAGCCCAGCCATCTCACGGAGAGTGGGATAATAGATAATAGGCACATTTGGTGATTATAAAATGGAAAATAATCGAAGTTTTACCATAATTAAAGTTCCTTTTCTACGAAAGAGCTCTATGACAGAGGCTTAGCCCATTTCTGAACTATGTGGAGGAAAAAAAATAATTTATTCTATATTTTCAAATTCCAAAATACTTAAATTTTTCTAAAACAAAAAGTAAGAAAGTCAATTTTAGGTTAAAGGAAAAATTATTTTTAACTTAATATCTTTTAAAAAATTATAACTTGGTTATCTAAAATTTATTGAATAAATTTATTTTATGATTAAAATTTCCATGTATTTCAACCAAAAACAACCATTTATATCTATCTCTATCTTATGGAAAATGAGATCTACAATGCTAAAGTTGTTGTTTTCACTAGAAGTATAATACGGACAATTTATTTGACACAAATCCCACACAAGTGATTTCAAACTTTCAAAGCTATAAGAGAAATTCATGGTGTGTATCTTACAACTACTTGCAGGTAAATCGAAACAACATTTGCAGGTAAATCACTCCACTACCTTATAGCTACTTGCAAGTAAATCAAAACAACACCTTTAGGTAAATCAGAATAGTTGTAGCAAGATTTTTGTACTATGTATCCTCGCACCACCTTATTACTATTTGTAGGTAAATCAGAATAGGTGTAGCAAGATTTTTGTATGATTTATCTTGGCACCGCCTTATAACTATTTGTAGGTAAATTGTAGGTAAATTGGGAAAACATTTATAGTTAAATTGTTCCACCACCTTACAATTACTTTCAAGTAAATTGTAACAAAAACAATACTTATAGGTAAATCTACTTTCAGATAAATTGTAACAAAAACAACATTTATAAGTAAATCATAAGAGTTGTAGCAGGATTGCTATATGATGTTCCCAACTTTCAAGTAAGAATGGAATCAAAGAGGTTAGAATTAGCCTAATCCTCATCTCCTCAAGTCTCAACTTATAATCCAAATTTGAGTAAATGTTGGTGTGTGGCTCTCTGTCCAACACTTGAGGTTTATACATGGATATAGTTTTTGAAATTGGGAATGGCATCTAGGATGCAGATGCTTCCAACACATCTGTGACATGATACATCTCATGGGCTGCACATATTCCAGCTGCATGTTCCAAGATCTAGCACATCTGGCACTGCCTCAGACTGCCAAGCTCTTCCAACACATATCCAGAGTCTAGACAATACATTTAGTGGACTTGGTTGTTCGAGAGATGGTAATATGAAAAGTTTGGTTCTAAAATATAGGTAAAATTTCATCTGATGGAATTTTTTCTCGTCAAATTCCAACCCTGGATACCATAAGCATATCTAGTATAGTGTACACCTTTCCATTATTTTTTATTTACTTATAACATTTATCAACTATCAATAATAATCCCTCTCAGATCAATAGTTATTTCCTCTCTCTACCTTTCTCTTTGTCTTGCTAGTGATCAATAATACCCCTCTCTCACTGATTATAGTTTTCTGTATGAAGTCAAGCTATCTTGAATTTAATTGTAAAATTTCTTTTCATGAGATATTTTTCCATAAATTATGGTAAACATTTTACCTAAATCATCATCAATTTTTATTGAAAATATCAAAGAAAGTAATATAGTGATCGAAACCATCAAATTTCTTTTGAAATTCCAAGCGTCAATTAAAGTTTGCATTACTCATGTTTTGAATCAAAGAAAGCACTTTGTTTTTCATTCAATTTTATTTCATTAAAGTATTGAAGAAAGCATTTTACGCTCCGTTTTGTAACAATAATTTTTTATCGTTCAAATATGGAATATTTGGACAAAAAATTAGCAAAATCTCTCCTTGAAATTTGCTTAAAATTGCTAAGATATGTTCATATTTAAAAGGAAAAGTCTTAACTTACCTCATGCTTGCTTTACTTACTTTTTTCATAGTCATTTGATTAAGCCCAGAAAGTTAGTAGTTCCCGCTGCATGGCAATCTGATGGCTTCGTTTACATGATTCACTATTCTCCAACAGGATTATACAGCAACGATTGTAATAGAGATGGAAAAAACATTTCACCATTCAAAGCATGCATGTAGATTTACATTTATGACTAAACGACTCAAATAAAGATTGAAAAAAATGGAAGGTTATTTCTCATAATATTATGGTTTAATTTTGATTTAAACAGAGATTCATGTTTCTCCTAAAAAATCATAAGTCATCAATAGATGTCTCTTTTCAGGTGAAACTATATCAAAACATTGGATTCTCAAGTAAAGAATTTAAAGAATCAAATGTGGGCTAAGACATTGTCGATCCTTAGTAGTATGGGGCTTTTTCAAAGGCATATTGTCTCACAACACTACCTTAGTTGGAAACTACCATGAGGTGGAACCAACATCCACCTACCTATGCTATCACTTTAGGACTACAAGTCTAAGGTGAAGGGAAGAGTAGAGCCCATTTCACACTTTAGGACTACAAGTCTAAGGTGAAGGGAAGAGTAGAGCCCATTTCATTTCTAGATCCACTGATTCACAAGTAGTGTATCACTTGGAAAATTCAATATTTTTTCAAATTTAAATGTTTTTCAATGTCTTAATAAAACTTATTTCAAACAATCAGTATTAACATTTGTATTCATGGAGCAATCAATGATTAACTATCCACATATAAATTGCATGCATGTTTCCTATTTGATAGGGGGACTAAATTCCATAGCAAGTGTCTATAGGTTCTATGTTACTCCATAGATATGACCATGATCATGACACTTGGCTATTAATAGAAACATATTTTTCACTTCCGAGAGTGTTAACATTTTTCACATGATAAACCATATTATGTAATTAAGGATTTTATAATTCAATTGATAATATCTTGGTTTCCATAATTTGGTTCATGAATCCTTGATGGTTGAATCAAAGTCTTGATTTCCTTATACTGCTAATGCCTCTACTTCTGGTTTTAATCGTCCATGTTATCACCTTTAATAATTCTTCCAAAGTCCCAAATCCATCTCGGGAGAAAATTTATGTTATCGCATCTTTTTGAAGTTAGCGATGGAACATGTTACCCCCTTTTTACTAGAGAAAATTATTCTACATGATTCACATTGTAAACAGTGATCCCATAGATGATGATCAACATTTTCCATAGACAATGGTCCCTAAGATACCTCCCCCCTCATCATTGCTCAATTCACTCACTTGATCACCAGGTTCATCTGATGATGGTAGTCCAACATACATGAGGTACAATAGTCATTGTTTCATAGAATGTTACATTTAATGCATTAGTCATTTAGGTGAGGGTCATGGGTTGAAGTCAAATAATGTATCGTGATTCCTAGAAGTTATAATTTTTCATTGTTTCACCTTAGTGGCCATCATATGTGCTCTAGTCCAATGTTTTCACTCTTAGGGAAAAGGGTACTACTACGAGGCCTTAATAGGGTACCATTCCCTTCCACACTAAACATTCTTTTATAATGATTCCTTATGTTATCCTATCTTTTAGAAGTGGTCGTTACAAACAAAATAACCGACTTAACAAGAACTTTGACCTCAAAATGAGAACTCTAACATTCAAAACCTATATTTTTGTGCCAAAAATATCAATATCAACCTCCAAATCTAGAAGTGGTGCTATAGGTAGCACCCATATTTTTCAAGATTAGAATTACAACGATTTTCCACCATGTCTTTAAATTCTTGTAAATTTGTGAATAAAAATCTTAAAATCGACCCATGAATCAAAAAGTGGTCTTCACAACATCACCTCCTTTTTTTTCGACTTGTTTGAAATCATGGTCTTGACAATTAGTATTATTACAAACAAAAACCTTAAAATCAAAATTCGAAACAAACATTAGTTCCAACGATAATACTCTCTTTTTCCCCAGGCTTATATTACAACTTTTTTGAAATAATAGCTTTGATCATTGTTAACGTTGCAAACCAAAACCTCAAAATCAAAATGTAGTGATACAAATAACATACTCATTTTTCATTTCAAGCTTAAAATTGCAATGTTTCTAAAACCATGGTGTAAAATACCAACACAAAAATCATAAAATAAATGCATTAATTAATTAAAAACAAATATATAGAAAAAAAACCTTAAAAATGGGGAAAACACACACACACATAGATAAAAATTAAAAAAAAAAATGTAATACTTTGTTTATTTTTTAAAAAATTATAAAAATAGCACAAATAAAAAAAATTAAAAGTAAAAAAACTAAACCAAAACAATTAAATTTTATAAATTTTAAAATAATTAAAAAAGAAACACCTTAAACAAATGAAAGCATACATTTTTATCATGTAGAAGACCTAATGCATATCATCACAGACGAACAGACCAACCTGGTGCATATTATCTTCAATAAACACAAGATAATATCTTCATTGAATTTTATGTCAGCCTCACCAGACAAAGCTAGTCATGACACAAGGCCTCATGGGATGAGTGTTGTACAACCCACAGGGGTTCCTCGCAGGATGCCCTAAGCCTGAGCCGCAGGGGTCAGTTAAATTAGGGTTTCTCAGGAACCCTTTTCTCTCCTCTATAGCTCTGAGACTTCACTTTCACACTCTTTTGCTACCTCAGATTCACCAATAGATCACTTGTTCACTTGATAAATATTCAATAGACTTTCTTATGTGCAAATGAGAGGCTCCTTGAAGTGTATTTATACTTTTCTAATTGACTTATTTCCTTAACTTTAGGGTTGACCTATACTTTCTTGTTATAACCATTTTACCCTTTAATTAATGACTTGTAATGTCTTGTTGCAACCATTTAGGGGATTCTTAACCATTCTTCGGGGATTTCAACTTCATGAGGGAATAACTCCTCAAACGTGAGGAACCACATGGAATACCACCTATTGTTGGAAACAAAATGATGAGGACTATCCATCTATGATCGTTTTGCATGCATGTGCCATGTCCTTCATCCTCTTTTTACTCAAACAACTTCGGGCTTCATAACCATGCCTTTGGGTCTTCTCAACCACTTAACCACTTAGCCATCTTTCCAGGTATTCTTGTAGACTTCTTCAAAACGTCTTCTCGTGAGGACGATGCTTAAAGATACGCCACACGGGGACCACTTTGGAGACTTCTACAAATATGTTCCCATCACTTATTCCTTGAAACAAATACATCACTTCTAGAGGCTTCTTGTGGAGTTAACATGCTTCTTCTATGATTGACATCAATGCTTATAGACTTCTTATAAATTTGACATCTAGGGTTGAAATCAATGACAACTAACTTTCCAACAATCTCCCTATTTGGCATTGATGGCAACACTCATACTTCACCTATGATCAATGCTCTTGATATTTCTCTCCTCATGTTTCTCTTCCCCTTCGACATCAATGGAAAGGGTAAATCTCTTTGGGGATTATCCCCCTATATTCATGCTTTTGATATTTCAATTCCCTTTTGATATCAATAGAAAGGAGTGTCTCCCCCTAAAATTATACATTTTCTGAACAATATCTCTCTATCTTTATGTGCTTCCCCTGTCTTCATGCCTCTGATCTTTCTCTTCTCCTTTGACATTAAGGGTAACTACCTATGACAATTTCTGCCCCCCTGACTTCTTTTGCAACATGTTGTGTAGATCCATGTGGGGATTCCTGTTTATTCTTCCTTTCCTCTCTTTCGATTCTTTTTTTTCCCTTGGTGTTTCATGTTATTGTAATATAGTGATGTATATGAAAACATTCATGTTAATATTGACTTCATTACTTGACTTCAAGCCTTCAAGGCTTGTCAAATCATCTTTGTCCATATGTCATAACAATTGTCCATGATTCTGCTACGAAACTGCACACATTGTTGACCCATCTATCACTTTTTACTCTTCTGAAGATTTATTTGACTTTTCTACAACTATTCACTATATATTCCTATTTCTTAAGTTGTCTTCTCAATCTGCAAATTATACTCTATGTGTACATATTGACAATATTTAGTACATATGTAACAATATGTACTAAATATGCCCTTTCCTAGATATATGTTATAAACAATATGAAATATTCCATACAATCATGAATCTCTTGCCAAGGTGTGTCAATGATATTCTTCGTAACTACCAGCTGACTTCTTCATACCTCTGCTATTAGACAATTCATAATATGTCTTCTCAAAATTTGCAAACACTTCAGACTGCTCAAAGAATAATTCTCTGATCTATAATGGGTGTTGTTGCTTAGACTCTCCCTCTTCATTATTCACATTATTCGGAGTCTCCAAGCTGGAAGGATTATCTAAGAATACTTCAAGCTTCTCTGCAACAGGATCATTATGAATTTTGATATCTTCTTTTCTTCCTATATATTTGTCATGATCTTGCACTATTGTAAATCCTACGAGTATGATTTGTGGGATTTCTTCATTCACATGTTCTTCATTTACCTTTTATTTTTGTTCTTGCTTTCTTTTCTAAACCTTCTTGTATCTGATATTAATGTTTTCTTTCATGGAAGTATGCATCATGCTTCTACAATCATGAGCTATGTGTCCATAGTTGTGGAATTTGTAACATTCAATATTGTATGGAGCCACATAAACATTTCTTGTAACATCCCTAGCCACCAACATGCCGGGAAATGCCACTACTCCTATAGCTCTGCTTCTCTAGTCCGATTTGTGACAGCTCCAGCCTTAAACTACAGGCCAGGCCATGCCACCGAGTAACTTTGCGGAAATAAGCACATATAAAACTTAACTAGAAGATAGAGATAACCTATGGTATTCACACACACACACACACACACACACACACACACACACACACACACATATATCTAATGCAATTAAGAAGACGTCAATACTCTACTCATACACATGTTCATGTGGAAGCAACATTAACACATCCAGGCCACCTAGCCTAGGGCATGCTACCTCATAGAGATGACAATTATCATGTGCATATATGTAAACATAAACATACAACATGTTCTGCTAATACACATATTAATGTGGAAATAATAGTAAAAACATACATACAATAATCACAGGCATAAGCCATAAAATAACAACATATACAGGCATTACTCATTAATTATAACACATGTACATATACACGGCATGTAAATGAACATAAAAGTGGTACTTATCTTTAATAAGAGACCACCGACTGCGTGCAGACCTTCTAGGAACCTCCCAGCCATAGATCACGCTGCTCATCATGCTTAGCACTGGGTCACCCCATAGATTGGACTAAGCTCCACCCAGGGCAAGGGAATCCTATACTAGGCTGAGGACAACAAGGAAGTTGCAAAAAACACAGGAAGGATCTTTTATCCCATGAGCCACTTACGCCCACAACCCACAAACCCTCATTCTCCACACGCCTGTTCCACCGTAGGAGGATACACCTTCACTAATACAAGTCCATCGGCTAGTACACCTCCCTTACTTTGGGCTTCAACAATAGGCTGGACCAAAAGTCTCAGAGTACTGTAGTTTCTACGGGACTCCCTTCCAGGAGAACTCACTTCCCAACAAACTCTCTCACCTGGGAGAGTTGCTCACAGGCCTAACAACCTGCATCTTCAATTTATCTCTTATGTCAAACTAACACAGGTGATGTCAACAACAGAATTCGGGAAAAAATTAGGTGAATGTCAACCACGGAAAGCAGGTATGGAAACATAATATGAAAGCAAACCAATATTAGACAAAACTATGTTGGCAGCAACCGCCAACCATTATGACACAAAACGACTCAGGAAAAATACAAGTTCATCGGGATCCACAGAAAATATGGAGGACAACTCCAGTGTCTGTAGGTTACACTAGAGCATGCATTAGTGGGAAGTATGGCTCTCTTCTAGGGTGGCTAAACTCGCGAGAGTGTCGATGCAATGGTGAAGTATCCTCCATCGTGAGACTCGTGCATGAGATGCCCCAACAATGAGCTAACTTTCCCACTTAAAACTATATGCGCCAAGGTTGACACATGTCTCCCTGAAGTTGCATGGGCTCCACTTAACACTTGTCCCCCTTTCCCTTAGGAACTTAGGACAACACAGATTATGTCAAACCTTAGATTTTAGGAAATAATAATAAATTATTATCCTCTTTAGAGGTAAGCTCCCTAGCTTATCCCCTAGGCACAAATACTTAGCCTCCTCCATTACCCAACCTTGTGGAAGCTTAGTCCCCCATCACTCTTTCTTCGTGGTCAGTCTACACACAACGATATTTAAATTTTATTAATGATTTTGCATAATTACATATACAAAACAGGCTCCTGGCCTTAACATCCTAGGATCTCTGGCATAATCATCACATAAGCCTCCTAGATTATTATAACTCGACTCACCAGCCTATCCAATATGTTTACAATTCATAATTACAATTGGGGCTCTACCAGGGGATATTACAATCACCTCCCCTTATTTTTGCACTGTCCTCAGTGCAACTTGTTTATACATATACAATTCAAAAATTCTTCAAAAAGATCCAAGCTTTAGTTATTAGAAGCCCGTTATCCACCTTCTGCCTTGTTTTCAAGCATCAATTCTGGTGTTCCTTCTGCAGGTGAAACTCAATTGCTCTATTCCATAGGGATGCTTTAGGAAAGCATTCATATCATTTCTACTTATTAAATGCTTCAATTAAACCTCATTGAAAGCACCGACTGGATGTAGATCCACGACGTTCCACCCAGCTTTAGATCTCACTGTTGATAACTCGTAGCAGGGCTATGGCTCCACAGACATAAACACTCTTCTCCTACACAATAAATAGAGAATTGTACTTATCTTTTGATTGAGAAGACTTCCATGTCAACATGGTCTAGGCCAAGGTACCAAACCCCAACAACATTCCAACCAACAGTCTTTCTTCCCCACATGCCTGTCCCACCCCAGGAGTGTGCACCTTTACTGTCACACAGTCCATTGGATGTTACTCCTCCATTTCCTTGGTCTTCAACAATAGGCTGGACCGGAAGTCTTAGAGCACTGTGGATCCCGGAGTTCCAACTGTCCTCAGATATTTCCAATCAACATCTTCCCCGAGCTACTCTTTGTAGTCAAAATTCTAACTTTAATCAACATCATCTCATCTGCATCACCCACATGAATTTATCATGAGAAAACATAAAAGAATTCATTTAGGAACTCCAATTAGTTCAAAAGGGAATTCAACTTTTTCCCCAAAACATGAAATTATATTTCATAATTCATCTTGGTTGTTGTCGTATTACGAATGCATCCATCCTTCTGGTTATTTCACAGGCACCAAACTGCATACCATTTTTCCTGTAATGCTTCATCTTGCATACAACCAACAAATTGTCATGTATCTCATCATCCATAAGTTGGAATTCTTTCCAATGTGTTGACACACTCTCCACACACTTCCTATTGTCTTCCCAATTAATTGGATGTCTTCCTTTTCGACCCGAACACTACACCAAGAGTATAATTATGTGGTGTTTATTAGTGTTAGCAAAAAGGTTGCAGTCCAAGTTTTATTTAAAGGTAGCAAGATTTTAGTACCTGTGTAGCTCATAACCTTTCCATATCCATACCTTGCCATATCCAACCATGTCTTGGTCTCATACATGAATAGCTTACTGGCATCATTCCTATAACAAGTTCTTATCTTTTAATTCTTTGGTTACTACCCCATAACCAAATTAACATGAAATTCTACTATGTCAGTGTGTGCATTCAGAAGCTAAAAAGATTTGAATTAATACAGGCTTCTAGCCTTTACCACATCCAATGATATGCATTCAATAATATAATCATGTCATTTTATATAATAACTTGGGCTGAGGAAATTCTTACCTAAATTTCCTTTAAGCAATTATGCAAAAAGAGTAATAAAAACTCATACATGCATGACTGCCATTAATAAATTTTATACTACCTTAATGTATGATGGAAGGAGAAGCTTTCATGCTTCTTTTATCAAACTTATAACCAACACTTCAGCTCTATGTTGCTTCCCTCCTTATGTAGCAACATCACCAACAACACTTCAATCATGCAAGCATTCATTCCTCTGGTTGACTCAACAAGTTGTAACATACTTGCTGCCACAAAAATTGTAGCTAATTCTTTCTTCCTATAAAAATTTTCCTTGTTGATCCTCGAAGTCTACAATTCTTCCTATATTATTGAATCTTCTTGTGCTCTCATTGTAGTCATTGTACATGACTATTTTTGTCCTGAGCACTTTTGACGTAGTGCCCCCACCTCAGCGGGGTCTGTTGACCTCCCGGTCAAAGGATCTTTCAATCTTCTAAGTCGAATTGACTCTTCAGGCTCGTGATTGAACCTAAAACAATTATACACATGCCCCATTTTCTCCTTTAGGCGTAGGTCCTGACAGACCTGCAGGCTATTCCTTCGCGCTTCCAAAACTCCAAGTTTTAGGCGCTAGCCCCTTTTTCATTAGCCCTTTCCTTCATATGGACCTGGGATATGACCTCATGGAAAACTGTGATTACGAGCATGCGTAAGAGTGGTTTTAGGCCAACCTGATTTTCACCTTGCAATTCACCTCCAGCTATCACACATCAATTTGTTAAAACCGTGGTATAAATTATAGCCTGTTCTCATATTTTTAACATCTGAGCAAGTTCTCGCCCCACAATCTAACTTGTTCATCAATCTTCAATCCCTTGGTAATGATCCACGATCAACGATTGTTATCTATCCTCCCTTTTCTACCATATTTCCTCCTTCCACACGCGATCCCAGATCTACGTGATATGTTGACACGTAGCTCTCTTCCAAATCAATGGCTACAGTTGATTCTGACTCTCCGGCCCTCAGGAGTTTCAACTCTCAACTATCTTCTTTTCCCCGTATGACAAAATTCTGAAGTGGAAGATCTATTGACACTTGTCCTCAACAATCAGATGGTTTTGATGAAATCCAACTCTCCAGCCTTCGGGAGTTCTCATGTCTCCACACACACAAATCTCTGGAGTGAATTTCCCCAAAGTAACATATCTTCTGCCACGCGTCCTCTCCAAATCAATGACCTTGATTCTCTTTGGGACTTCGGCTATTTCTGACCAAGACCATATCAACAGTCCTTCGAACTCCTCCTCGATCAATGATTGAGATCTCCTTTGGGACTTCGACACTTTCATTCTTTTCTTTCCTCCAGAGTTCCAGATCTAGCCCCACGCATCCACTTTTAGATCAACGACCAAGATTTACTTTGTTTGTTTCTCCTCCTTCTTGTCCACAACTTTCAAAGTTATGGATCTTACACCACATGTCCCCCTTGACGATGGATGGTCCGAAATCACTTCGGGACTTCAGGACTTTGATAAGTCCACTTCTCCTACGCACACAAGGGTTAAGTCTTGTGCGCTTACCTTCGAATCCAACGGTTGTTGGTCCTTCACACTCAAACCTAGCGGATGGGATATGTTCCTCTCCTCTGCGCTTCCTTTTTTCTACTGGACGCTTATCTAACGTTCCACTATCCTCCCCACAACCAATTTGATGGTTGTTGTTGCTCCTCCTCCTGAGATTTTGACTTCTTCCACCTTGGAAGATTTTGTATATGTTCAAAGGCTTCAACCTTTAACCTTTCTCCTATGAGTCTGCCTCCTGGATCTCATCTTCACTCTCGTAAGTGTTATCTCTTCTGAGATTTTTGGTTACTCAGTCTCCTAAGGGTCTCGGGCCTTTTATTTCCTTATCAAAGGAAAACTTCGTGCCCTTCTAGCAACCTTCTACTCAAAGCACACCTTGTTGAACGTTTTCTACAGAGTGTTCAATAGCTCTGTGAGTATCTTCCTCTGATACTCTTCTCCATGAACTCGACAAAGAGTTATCTCTATGAATGCTTGCACTCGCTCGATGCCCACCTGGAAGAGCCCTACAAAGTTCTCAGTGACTCTATCTCTCTCTAAACTCAATACAAAGTTCTTCCTGTGCACTCCTTGCACTTATGCTGATGAAGGTTCAACGATATCTCTCATGAGATTCTCTAAGGTTAACTTACCTCTGTCAACGCACTCCTTGCGGACAATGTGCATTCCATGGAATTGAAAACTCAAAGAAGAGAAACAATTGAAACTTATTTAATACTTCACTAGTTTACACATTCAAACCAGTTAATCTCTGAACATTCCCATGTCACCTTTGCTGACATCATTATGTCACATCACTTAACATTTTTTCAATTGTGGGGGTATGCAACGGTGGTTTGGAGTAACCCACCTTTTGTCCCGCAATTCTTCTGACATTGAAACATAACCCCTCGGTGAAACCGTGGTTTGGATTGCGAGACCGCCTTGGATAATTAACTTCCGTGCAACTTGGGTCCCCGCAATTTCTTCTAGTCATTGATCTTGATGTATCGTGATCAACGCCATTGTGGGTTCCTGACCTTTAACTACATCACGTAACCTCAGGTCCCACTAACCATGCTCATATGGAGTGCCACGTGGTGGAATACTAGTGACCGAATCATGGCCCAATTAGATGGGTATCACACGTCATGTTCCATATGTATTCCATGGGTTTGGAACCCACTTATATGTGGCACACAACCCATGTGTCCATGTCAATCCAAGTGATGTCATCATGACTCACTACTTCAGCTCTTCGATATCTTTCTCCCTTCATTACTACATTTGACCTTTTAACATTGGATTGATCCAATGATCGACCTCTCCTCCCCATATCTACGGTGTAGATCCACTTTGGGGCTTCGAAAGTTTGTGCATCAACACATATCTCTTCTCCCGATCGCCGAACTCTGAAATTATGATCTGTCGTGAGATCTAACGGTAAGACTTCTCACTAGATCTACGGTGCACGTCCACTTCGGGACTTCGGAGCTTCGAGCTTCAGCCTTTCTATTATTCTGCACCTAACTTCACCGAAGTCACGAAGTCAGAGGGCTTCCAGGTTAACCCTTCTACACCCTCTCTAGATCTGACGGTCACAAAGGATTTCCCTTCCTTCCGAAAAGATCTTACGACCCCAACACCATAAGTGTTGTGATCTCTCTCTCTCTCTCTCTGGCCAAATACCACATCTGTCATGGTTTTATAATACCGCTACACCTCCTGAGCTTCATAACATGACCAAAGTAACCTCTTGGCTCTCATGGAACATTCTAAGTTTCGAAATCGGTTCCTCCAGACACAATTTCCACCTGAAACCTTGGGTCCAAGGACCAATTATCCAACCCATCCAGGCTCAATGTTGAAACCATGGCTCTGAACTCGAATTTTGTTTAGTTTGACAACAATTCTTTCCGAAACTTTTGCTTCAACTTCCACTAACATGGACCATCCAGGCTCAGTGTTGTAACCATGCTCTGATACCAATTTGTAACATCCTCAGCCAACAATAGGCCAGGCAATGCCACTACTCTTGTAGCTCTACTGCTCTATTATGATCTGTGATAGCTTAAGCCTTAAACTAGAGTCCAGGCCATGCCACCGAGTAACTTTGTGGAAATAAGCACATATAAAACTTAACCGGAAGATATAGATAACCTCTAGTATTCACACACACACACACACACACACATATATATAATGCAATTACGAAGACATCAATACTCTACTCATACACATGTTCATGCGGAAGCAACATTAACACATCCAGGCCACCTAGGCCAGGCCATGCTACCTCATAGATATGAAAATTATCATGTGCATATATATAAACATAAACATACAACATATTTTTCTAATACACAGATTAATGTGGAAATAATAGTAAAAACATACATGCAGTAATCACAGGCAGAACCCATAAAATAACAACATATACATGCATTACTCATTAATTATAACACATGTACATATACACAACATTTAAATGAACATAAAAGTGGTACTTATCTTTAATAGGAGACCATCGAATGCATGCAGACCTTCCATGAACCTCCCAGCCATAGACCACGCTGCTCATCACGCTTAGCAGTGGGTCACCCTCGAGTTGGGACTAAGCTCCACCCAGGGCAAGGGAATCCTAGACTAGGCTGAGGACAGCTAGGAAGTTGCACAAAACACAGGAAGGATCTTTTATCCCAGGAGCCACTTATGCCCACAACCCACAGACATTGATTCTCCACACGCCTGCTCCACCCCAGGAGGATGCACCTTCACTAATACAAGTATGTGGGCTAGTACACCTCTCTTACCTTGGGCTTCAACAATAGGCTGGACCAGAAGTCTCATAGTACTGTAGCTGTTATAGGACTCCCTTCCAGGAGAACTCACTTCCCAACAAACTCTCTCACCTAGGAGAGTTTCTCATAGGCCTAACAACCTGCTTCTTCATTTCATCTCTTATGTCAAACAGACACAGGTGATGTCAACAACATAATTCGGGTAACACACAGGTGAATGTCAACCACAGAAAATAGGTATGGACACAGAATATGAAACCAAACCAAGCTTAGCCAAAACTACGTTGGCAACAACCGCCAACCACTACGACACAACACGACTCAGGAGAAATACAAGTTCATCGGGCTTCACATGAAATACAGAGGAAAACTCCAGTGTCTGCATGTTACATTGGCATGCGCATCAGTGGGGAGTATGGCTCTCTTCCAGGGTGTCTAACCTCGCAAGAGTGTCGATGCAATGGTGAAGAATCCTCCTTCATGAGAATCGTGAGACTCGTGAATGAGATGCCCCAACAACGAGCTGCCTTTCCCACTTAAAACTGCATGTGCCTAGGTTGACACATGTCTCCTTGAAGTTGCATGAGCTCCACTTAACACTCATCCCCCTTTCTCTTAGGAAATCAGGACAACACGGATTAGGTCAAACCTTAGATTTTAGGAAATAATAATAAATTATTATCCTCTTTAGAGGTAATCTCCCTAGCTTAGCCCTTGGCCCAAACAATTAGCTTCCTCCCTTACCCAACCTTGTGGAAGCTTAGTCCCCCAACACTCTTTCTTCATGGTCGGTCTACACGCAACAATGTTTATATTTTATTAATGATTTTGCATAATTACATATACAAAACATGCTCCCGGTCTTAGCATCCTAGGCTCTCTGGCCTAATCATCACATAAGCCTCCTAGATTATTATAACTCAACTCACCAGCCTATCCAATATGTTTACAGTTCATAATTACAACTAGGGCTCTACCGGGGAATATTACATTTCTTGCTTGAACATTTCTTCCATAAGCTATGCAATCTACAACTTTATGTCCAAAGTTATTACAAGTAAAATAATGACCATAAAAGAAAATTTGATACCTGGAAGTAAATGATCATCTTTGTGATGTAGTCCTTCTTAATTCATGCCTTAGCTAATTGTCTCTTTTGTTTTTTCCTTCACAATGATTGAAGCTTCCTTTATATTTGGGGATAAAAGGTCTTCTTTGAGATACGTCTCTTCTGCATTCATTCCTCTTTGACTCTTGTTGACCATGATTACTTCCTTTGATAATGTATTCATATTTCTTAGCCTTCTCTTTATTATTCTTTTCTGGAAACCTAGAACTCTTCTCTTTAAATTTCATTACTGGTTGTGTGGATCTTTCTCTTTCTTTGTCATTTCCATCTTCTTTGCATGAGGTCTCACCAATGTATCCAAGACCTGTTTTATTGAATGGTGACCTTTGACAGTTGATAATATCCTCCAATACTTGAGAGCTCTTCACGATCTTGTTGATCTTGTCAACTTAAATCCTTAATATAACAACTTCTTCTTCAAGCTTCTCACTATCTTCTTATTTCTTCATCATCTGGGTCTTCATTACTTCTTCTATTCTATTTGCTTCTTCAAGATAAGTCTTGAGGGAGATGATTTATTCTTCAAATATTCTTTCCAGTTGAGTCAATTATGGTCTAAGCTTGTTTGAATCCTCATATTTTTCCTTAAGATGACTTGTCAAAGTCTCTTCTCTCTTCTCTGCTTCCTTTCTTTGTGATGTGATGTGATTTCAGCTTCCAAACACTTTTTTTGATCCTTGAGAGTTTATTCAATCACTTTGACTTCTTCCAGTTGATCCTTGATATTTATGATAATCTGCTTGACTTCTTCAAAATCTTCCTTTAGCGTGATCAATTATTCCTCGAGGAACTTGTTTTTCCTCCTTTCTTTTCTTAGCTCACTTAAAGCCCTGATTAGTTCAGCCTCAAATTCCACTATGCCGTCTTCACAGTCTTCTTCTTTTGAATCTGTTTAATATGATGAGCACATTTCTTCTCATTTTGTCCCTGTATCTTCTTTAGCATGCTCTAGATCTGTGATGCTATGAAATCCCTTGAAATAGAGATTATCTGTCTTATCCCAAAGTTCTTTGGATGATGAAAAATTTCCCACTTTGTCTTTTACTGGATCGAATAATCCTTCCCAGATGAAATCCATTGTTATTTTGTTGTTTCTTTTTAATTCCTTCTTGGCTATAGTCTTCGGTTTCTTTGAAGTGGTGTAGCCTGTAACGATTGGGTTACAAACATTATACCCATCTTCCTGTAAAAATGGTTTCATTCTTGTGCTCCATATCTCATATTTCTGACCATCTTGTCCATCAAACATTGGTGTTCCATTTTATGAGTGTCCATTATCCATGATCTACCTTCCAATGGTTAGACTGATTCTTGAAGGACCTTCTCTGATACTAATTGTTGTAATATTCACCAATACTGATAGGGGGGGAGGGTGAATCAATATTGAGCACTTTTTACCACTTTTAATAAAAATTTGTAATCATCGAATTTATTAATTAGTTATCACTTCTGATTGTATTCAATATATCATTAACATATAACCATAGGAAATGCATCATGTCATAATCACAGATACATAGTACACCAGAGTTTTATGTGGAAATCCAAATGGGAGAAAACCAAATAATGCTTTCTTACATATCAAAAGCCTACATTCATAGGAAGCACAAACTTCCAAATTCCCCAACACCAACTGCAAGGAGGCTCCATCCCCCTATTTATAGGCTCCAACTTGAAGGAATCTATAGATCCCTAGATTCTCCAGCTCCATCTGGAAGGAGGCTCCAACCCCCTGATTTACATGCTCCAACCTTAAGGAATCTCCAACTCCCTATATCCTCGAGCTCCAACTAGAAGGAGGTTATGCCCCCCTAATTTACAGGCTCCAACATGAAGGAAGCTCCAACTCCCTATATTCTCCAGATCCAACTGAAAGGAGGCTACAACCCCGTTTCCTTGCCCCTTCCTTCTACCATGAAATGTAAGTGTTGACTCAACCTGCCACTGCCACTATCACTGATAATCAATCTGCCACTGATAATCAATTTGTCATTGATAATCAACCTGCCATCCAACCTATCACTATCCCTATCACTGTCTCTGTTACTATCTATGTGACTGTGAATGTGACTGTGACTTTCACTATCACTGTCACTTTCACTGTATCTGTCACTAATCCTGATATCTCATCATCAACATCATCATCAACTAAAACCAAATCCACTCACATATATCATATACCAAGATCACGATTCATGTGCTAAGATATGTGTACCATAACATCCATCAACCATGTACCAAAACATGTACCACAACATCCATCAACCATGTACTAAGATATGTACCATAACATCCATCAACCATGTACCAAGGTATGTAAACATGTACCAAAGTACATCTCAAACCATGTTCCCGATATCCAAGATGCTCCTCAAACCATATGCCAAAAGCATGCCTTAATCATGTGCCAAGCCATCTAAGATATGTATCTCAAACATGTGCCAAAACATAAAAAATGTGTAGCCAACTATATTCCTCAAGGATATTCCAACTCATCAATGATATACCTCAAACAATGTGCCAAAAAATGCATCAAACCATGTATCCAAGTATCCCAAAATGTACCTCAACCATGTGCCAAAAATATATGCCAATATATCCAAGATATGTACCAACAATATGCCTCAATAGATATGCCTCAAACCATGTACAAAACATATGTCTCAAGTATGTTTCATCATCATAAATATATGTCTCTAACAATGTACCACAACATCCATGAACCATGTACCAAGGATATGCCTCAAGCATGTGCCAACATTACAAAGGTATCCCTCAAACTATATACCAAAGATATGCCATAACATCACTAAGACCTGTCTCAATGCATATACAAAGATATTTCTCAACCACAACATCACCAAGACATGTACCTTATGCATCCATATACCAACAAGACCTCCAAAACATGCTTCAAGCATATGCCATACCATCTAGGATATAAGCCTTAAACAAATGAAAACATACATATTTATCATGTATAAGACCCGATCCATATCATCACAAACAAACAAACCAACCTGGTGCATATCATCTTCAAAAAACACAAGATAGCATCTTCATTGAATTTTACCTCAAACTCACTAGACAAAGTCAGTCATCACACAAGGCCTCGCAGGATGAGTTCCATACAACCCGCGGGGATGCCTCACAGGACGCCATAAACCTAACCCACGAGGGTCAGTTAAATTAGGGTTTCTCAGAAAACCTTCACTCTCATTTGCGGCTCTGAGAATTCACTTTCGCACTCTTTCACTGCCTCAGAATCGCTACCTCATATTCGCTAATAGACCACTTGCTTAATTGATAGATATTCAATAATTTTTCTTATGTGAAAATGAGAGGCTTCTTGAAGTGTATTTATACTTTTCCAAGTCGCTTATTTCCTTAAATTTAGGGTCGACTTGTACTTTCTTGTTATAACTGTTTTACCCTTTAAATAATGACTTGTAACTTCTTTTTGCAACCGTTTAGGGGATTCTTAACCATTATTCAGGTATCTCAACTTCATTAGGGCATAACTCCTCAATCGTGAGAAACCACGTGGTGTACCACCTACCGTTGGAAATGACATGACGAGTACTATCCATATATGATGGTTTTTCATGCATGTTCTATGTCATTCATCCTTTTTTTCCTCAAACAACTTTGGGCTTCATGACTAGACCTTTGGGGCTTCTCAACCACTTGACCACTTAGCCATCTTTCCAGGGATTCTTGTATAATTATTCAAAGCATCTTCCTATGAGGACCACGCTTAAAGATATGCCATAAGGGGACCACTTTGGAGACTTCTCCAAATACACCCATCACTTATTCCTTCAAAAAAAATCATCACTTATAGAGGCTTTTTCTAGGTTTAACATGCTTCTTCTATGATTGACATCAATGCTTCTAGACTTCTTCTAGAGTTGATATCTAAGGTTGACATCAATGACAACTAACTTTCCAACAAATTATAAGTAGTCTTTGATGCTATATTTATGCCTTGAAATCAAGGAAAGACCTTTTAAAGGTGAGAAAGAAAAATTTGTGTGAAGCTTGAGAAAAACTAATTATTTTTTCACTAAAAATATTCAAAAAAAAAAAACGAAATAGTAACATAAAAATTAAATTGTTAATAACTGCACTAATTTAGTCAACCCAGAGTTACGTTATCAAACTCTAACCATTCTTTTAAACAACACTTGACTACAAGAAATATAACTAACTCACGATTGACTACTCATTCAAATCAAAATCAACCAAAGTACATGCATTGGTATTATATTGATAGCCACCCGCATGAAACAACAACACAGATTAGTGCAATGACATTCTTTCACCTGGAAGAAGCATGACCTTTGAATCATACATATGAAGATAATGTTATCTACTTTATCTTTGCAATATTATAAAGCACGACCTTTGAATCATACATATGAAGATAATGCTATCTACTTTATCTTAGCAATATTATAGTAGAAATGGGTTCAAAATTCAATGTACCCTTCCAAAATCAACTTCTTCCTCTAGAAGATTCTTAATAAAAAAGAACTTACTAGGAATATCTTAAGAGAGGTGTTACCTTATTTTGATGAAACTTAAATAAGGAATCATTATCTTATTTTTTATTTTCCTACATCGTTATAATTTAAATAAGTAATCATTATCTTATTTTTTATTTTCCTACATCGTTATAGTATTATAAGTTTAAACTTAAATAAATTTTTTATTTTCTTACATCGGTATAGTATTATAAGTTTAGTAACGGATATTTAAAAGTAAGTCATTAATATTAAATTTTACACAAACATGAATATGCAAGTCTTTCTTTGACTCATAGGAAATCCTTTATCCCATAAGGTGGAAGGTAAGATTATTTTAAAATAATTTTGGGATCTCTTCTTACAATTAATCTAGGATGGATATGGCATAATAAAA
>SNQJ01S0106869.1:29786-54332 GCA_010110895.2 Picea sitchensis | reverse complement strand
TATATATATTTTTTTTTTTTTATGTATTATATAAAAAATGCTCCTGAAACGCTCCTGCTCCCAAAGATTTTTGAAAATCTGCACTTCCTGCTCCTGCTCCCACTCCTACTCCCACTCCCTGCTCCCAACAGCCCTGGATTTAAGGCTTTCTCAAATTTGGAAATTACATTGTAGCAATAAAAATAAGATTTGGTGAAACCCTAAGGCTAGGGTTTGGTGCTTGAAGGTGTATTCTTACTTGTACCTAGCCTCTATTTCATTTCTAGATTGCTTTTATAAGTTTATCTTACATATCTAGTGGTGAATTTAATCTCTAAAGTTCTCATAATTGCTCATCTTTTATTTGGAGATTATCTTGGTGGATTCCAAGTGCTAATGTGGAAACCCTAGGGGGATTCATCACTTGTTTTGCAAGTTCTTGCTTAGTTCATGATTATACATATTTAGAACTTGTTTCTAACACTTGGGCTGTTGTTGCATATCATATATATTCCCCAAGTGGAAACATCCAAGATGTCTTGTTGCTAGTGCATGATCTCTCTCTTGGATGGTCTTTTCATGCCCCAAATCTGAAATTTCTACATTATTTTAACATACAGCAGATTTAGAAGTAGTGGACAGCCCTAAACTTGTCCTTTCTTAGCATTTAATCAATAGGTAATCACAAGCACACATTGCACCATTGATTTATGCTAATTGGTTTCACTTCTTGTGCCCTAAAATAACTTAAAAGTGGTTTTAACCTCTTTAAAGTTTCATTTGTTGAGTGATAACTATAAATGCAAATCTGAGATTGTTTTACATTTTTTGTCTTACATATCAGATTTGGCACACACATCCACTTTCTCCCAACCCTCTCTTTCAAGTGGATATACTTGTGGTTATTGTTATTTTTCCTAGTTGTTTATCTTGGAAGCATTTAATCACTTATCGGAATCCCCTTGTGCATTGTCTAGTTGTTATACATTTTCTATATTCATTAAAGTAGATCATAAGCTTGCATGGTCATAATTCACTTAAAGAGATTTACTATTGATAAATAGGGATACCCCCCTTGGCTTTTAGGAGCTGGCCTAAAGTGAAGGGGAAAGTGTACTTAGCTTACAGTGGTGCACTTCCCATTTTGTTGCTCCAGTTAGCACATGTGTTGGGACTTTTCACAAGGGTGCTAGTTCAGGCGGTAACACCTTGGATGGATTACCATGCTGTAACCTAGGAAAGAAAACATACCCTCACTCAATAAGATGCTTAGGATGCATGATTCCTCGTTTACTCTAGTCTAGCAAAAAATTATCTTTTATGCTATTATTTGATTATGTTATTTTATGTTATCTAGTAGATTATTCCTGTTTAAGGTTTGTCCAATTTGGCAAGGAATTGTTCAGAGATTGAGAGGGGACGATGAAGTGAGTGATTGAGAATGAAAAGGCACATGCAACTCAGTTAGAAGTCCATCAGAAAAGGGAGTCAGAAGAAAGTAATATTGAGGATGTGAAGAGCATACTATTACAAGAATTTCTGCATAGAGTTTTTGCAGTTAGTTTTTGTCTCTTTCTGACTTGGATTACTGAGATGCTTGAGCCAATCAATTTTTTGATTTGTTTGCTCATCAATGTCTTGATCTGGTATTTATCTAAAGTAGATGATTGATACTTTCAAGTTTTTGAGAGTGTGGTCATAATTTAACAAATTTTGAACATATTTCTTATTTTTGAGGTGTTTGATCTCAAGGATTGATTGAGGTGTCTGATCCCAAGGATTGATTGAGGTGTCTAAAGATGCCAGGGCTTTCAATGTTTGAGACAACTTTTAGGTTCGATTATAGAGTTTCAATAACTCTGATGTTGGAATGGAGGTTGATTTCTGTGTCTATGTGTCTTGGCTTCCAACAATTCTGTGGTTAACAGTTTAGAGAACATCTAAGACAGTTGATGTCATCAGCAAGGGAATCGTTCTTTGTAGCTGGGTGGTTTTTCAGTGTTCAAGGGCATGGTTTTCTCTGGTTCTCAATGAAGCATTTTCTTCTCAATCTTGCCTAGCTAGGTCACAATTTTTGGCCATTGTTGTGGAAAAATTAAACATATTTTTGAAGCACAATCAATATTGACATTAGTGATTACATGTGTCTGCTCATCCGATTGTTTTACTATGGAAAACCAAGTGGTTCAGAACACTATCGTGCATGTAGTGACAAAATTGATAAAGTTTCCACAAATGTCAGAGACTCAGAACACTATAATACATGGATTGACAAAATTGTGAAACCCCTTCGACGTGTCATCACTAGAAATGATCGGTTGGAGAAATCATGAAGAATTTTAAAGCCTCTTTTAGGGCTGCTACAGGTCTTCCTTTACCACTGATTATGGGACTGATTAAGGTCACTTACAGGTCTGAAAATTTGGGACTGTTTTACTGTCACAACAGAACTGTTCTCTCACTGATTTAAGGCTGCCTTTAGAGCTTTGGTTTCAGGCTCATTTAATGCTGCTGTCAGGGTTAGTTTAGGTGTAGTTTTTGCTGTCCCAAATATTCTTTATTACACACCCACCCAGCAGGTTTATTACAGTCTCTTCCCATTCCAGAACACAAATGGGAAAGCATATCTATGGATTTTATCACAGGATTTCCCAGGGCACAGGGTAAGCATGGTATTTTTGTGGTGTTAGATTGCTTGACAAAATTTGCTCATTTTTTTTGCCATTTCCATGGAGTATTGTGCATCACAGATAGCAGACTTATTTTTCAGGGAGATTTTCAGATTACATGGGCTACCCAAGACTATTGTGAGTGATAGGGACAGTAGATTCATGGGCACTTTCTGGCAGGAGCTATTTCGGCTTGTTGGGATGGATTTGACCCCTAGCATTAGCTATCATCCACAAATAGATGGTCAAACTGAAATAGTCAACAAATGGGTAGAAGGGTACCTCAGAAATTATGTGGCAGGACAACAAAGAGCGTGGGTCAAGTGTTTGCACTTGGGTGAGTACTGTTACAACACCACTCACCACTTGTCGATCGGTATGTCTCCTTTCAAAGCACTATATGGCTATGATTCGTTCACCTTCATGGAGATCGCTTTTGGGGATAGTAGAGCCCTATGGCTAAGGAGTGGATACAGGAAAGTCAAGACATATTCAGGGAGCTCAAAGATCTTTTGAAAAGAGCCCAAAACCAACAGACGTTTTATGCAGACAAACATAGAGTGGAGTGTAGTTTTGAGGTAGGGCATTTAGTCTATCTAAGGCTCCAACCATACATGCAAGCATCCATCAAAAGGAGTGGTGTTGAGAAGCTCAAACCCCGTTTTAATGGGCCATACAGGGTGAGCAGAAAGGTGGGGGCGGTTGCATATGAGCTAGAGTTACCACCAGGGAGCAAGATTCATAATGTCTTCCATGTGTCATGTCTAAAGAAAGCAGTGGGAGAGCATGTTACTACTAATGCAAAATTGCCACCTGTTGATGAGGAAGGCCAATTGATTTTGATACCAGAGGAGATATTGGAGATGAGGGAGAAAAAGATAAGTAACAGGAGCATTAAGGAGTATTTGATCAAATGGAAAAGTTTGCCAATAGAGGACGCCACTTGGGAGGGTGAACAGGTTTTGCAACATCCATGTTCGGAATTACTTGTGGGAAAGCAATTTCAAGCTGGGGAGACTGTAATGTCCCCTTCCATGTGATATTGACCATGGGGGACTTAGTAGCATAGTTTTCCTCCCTAGGCTATAGTCTCATTAAGAAAATTGGGACTAAGAGGGTCAATAGGGGGGTCACCGAATAATTAAAGTTATTGTCAAAAGGTGACAAAGATTAAAAGAAAAAGGTAAAGTTGCTTTATGAAATAATTGGAGAAAAGAACCTTAGAAAGCCAAAATAATAATTTAAGTGAGAATTAGAAGGCGGGATAAAAGGAAGGAGGGCCACTGCTCAAGTCATTCTTGATCATTTCTCACTTGCATCTTTGAGCTCTACAACTTGGGCGTTTGAGGGTTTTGAGTGAACAAACCCTAGAGATCAACAAGGAGGTGAAAGATTCCTCTGTTTCTGATCCAAGCTTGGCCAAGGTGGTGAAAGATTCCACCCTCACCATTCTACAAAGTTTTAGATTAGTTTGCAGCAGTGATTTGTGGAGTTAGGGCACTGTTTTGAGGGTTTCTGCAGGATTGGGGCGCACTGCCAAGGAAAGAGAAGCTCGTTTTGCCTAGAGGACAGTGGATCTGGAGTAGATCTCGATTCTCACCACAGGAGGGTTTTCCATCCCTAGGGCGACTTTTCTCTTCAGTTTGTGAGGGTTTATCACCTCATAATTATTTATTATTGAAGCTGGGTGAATTTCTGAAGGAGGGCGCACTTGTCCTTAGAGATACAGAGCTTTGGAGGGTCAGATCTACAGCTACAGCCAGGGAATCTCTTCTTATGAGTTTATCATCTTCAGATCTACAGATTTGCAGCCATTTTCAGGAGTTTGGAGGCCAGATCTAGCAGGGCCAAAATTCCTAGGAGAGTTTCCAGCCAGAGAGGGGCACAACTCAGCCTGAGCAGCCAACTATAGAACAAAAGGGAAAGAAATTGATCTTTCAGATCCTGCATGCAGCTGTTGGGAGTTCAGGAGAGCTTATCTCTCTCTATTGTTATTGTATCTTGGAGCTATTATCAGCCACACACATTATTCTTCCATCTCTATTCCAGATCTGTCCATCTCTTGTACTGAGGTCAGCTATATATTTAAATAAAATGCAGATCTGAGGTATTTGTGGCTATTTTCTTGTGTTATTTCTATTGTATCTGGTTGTGTATCCATTGTTGCTATATTTCCATCATTTACTCGCTGTAAAAACTCTATAAATCAACCCCAGCGCAACATAGAAGGCAAAGACAGAAAACTGCTTGACAAAATACCACAATCAGAAAAACAATAATCCATTAAATTCCTGGTAAATCTACTTGGGAATTTTACATAATATCATGGTAGCAGGATTTGGCTGTATTGGCCTTTGCTGTACAGAAATTTGGCCATTTTTTGTACAGTATGCATATGGTACGGTCAACCAACTTTTATGGTCTTTGATAGCCATTGACCTATAAGCCTAGAAAAAACAGTCTCAAACCTCAAAAATATTTAAAAAGCACTAAGAAACCTATAAATATAACCTATATTGCAAAAATTTCAAGGAATGATTTATTTTGTCTGGTTTATATGCATTCCTGAGGATGACTTTCTTCTAAAATATGGAACAAAATGCATATTTAAGTATCTATGGGATGTATACAGTATCTATGAGATGTATACTTCCGTATTGGAGTTGTACTGGATTTTTTCATTTGGTATTTTTTCCATACTGAATTGTATTTGAATACATTTTCATATTCGATTCTTGCTACTATGGATGACATTATGTTGAGATCATGACTGTTTCAGTATAATTGAAAATGACTGCATATAAATGATGTTTTTATGCCATAGCTTTACTAATTCAGAAACTGGAAAAGCCTGAAGCTACAGCTTCCTATGACTTTTGATAGCACCAATCATCAGTGTACTTAAATTTACTTTTCACGGGTGAGGCTTCCTCAGCAGGTGTTACTGCTATTCTGCTCATCTCTGGAAGAGTCAATCACATACCTGCTCTTTCAAACTCTATGTTTTCTGGTTGTTTGAGTTTGAGTAGGTGTTGATTTTTAAAGATAGACCCCAATAAAATGTAATCCATTATTATAAATGTATGTTTTAGTATAAAGTCAATGATTGAAATTGTTTTCTTCGTATTGTCAATTTTTAATGAGATTTGGAATATTACGAGATTCCTCTTTAAAACCAAGGTCATGATATTGAATTGTGTTTCTCTCAGTTAATTTAATTTATATTTGTTACTCTGTTGAAGACTCTATTCATATTGGCATATGATGGATAAATGATTTACATTTGTTATTATCCAGATGAAGGAAGACTCAAGGAGTTTGGATTGAAGTCAATGTGGAGGAGCCCGAATGGCACAATCAGGAACATATTGAATGGTAATGATTTTTGTCCTTCCATGGGCCTTTTCCATGCCCCATCTGAAAGAAAGGGATAAAGAAATGTAAAAGCATGTATACCAGACCCTCTTCTGTGTCATTTATGCATACATACATGCGTTCACACACATGCATGTAGAGAGAGAGAGAGAGAGAGAGAGAGAGTATAACAAAATAGAATAGATTTTATTAAATGTCCATGAAGTTTAATGGTCTATGACTCATGAGGCAGAGGGGTTACATTTTTAAGAGGGTATTCCTTTGCAGAAAACAAAAACAGCAATACATGTAAATGTGTGTGTGTGTGTGTGTGTGTGTGAGAGAGAGAGAGAGAGAGAGAGAGAGAGAGGCTATTCCTTTTCAGAAAACAAAAACAGCAATACATGTAAATGTGTGTGTGTGTGTGTGTGTGTGTGTGTGTGAGAGAGAGAGAGAGAGAGAGAGAGAGAGAGAGAGGTGTTCAATGTATAGTAAGTCAACTCAAAGTGAGGTGCAGCTAGTTAGAGTGATTTTTAGTGATAATGATTGTTTCTGGACTCTGCAATCATGCAACCATATACAAGAACAGGATTTGGCTTTCCTGTCATGGTCTTACAGTTATAGCATAATCGCTTAAGCATTGGGAATCATGTAATGGCTTGAGCTAATAGTGCCATTGTGCCAAACGATGTCGTATCTTGCTACTTGGTGGTGACAACCGCAACATAGAAAACACTGTATCAAATGCTTATGAGTTCTATTAAAAAACTTCTAACCATATCTTTGGTCAAGGGCACTGACCTCTCTATCCTACATTTGTCACGGTGGGGATAGTTAATCTTTATGGTATCCTATTGTAATTTCCAAGACTAGCATTTGTTTTTACAGTGTGCATGAGTGTAAAGAAATTTTATAACATTAAAGTATATGCACAAACAATTTTATATCCTAGGGGACTGATCATCCTTGGACAGATCCCAAAGGTTTGGTAACGATGGTCTGTCAGAGTACCTGTGCATGCATATGCCATCTATGGTCAGTAGTGGTAGCTTCATTAGGATTTTATATCCTAGGGAATCTTTTGATTCTTGGGCAAATCCCGAAGGTCCGGTAAGGACGGTCTGTCAGAGTACCACAAATGTTGTTGTTGCACCTACCTCATTCTGTTGCCATATGATGATGATGATGATGTTATCTCAGCCTCGTGCTGATGATGTTGTTATCTCAACTTTGTGTTGATGATGTTGTTATCTCGACCTCGTGTTGATGATGTTGTTGTCTCTGCCTTGTGTCGTTGATGTTGCTTTACCAACCTCCTGCTGTTGATGTTGCTATACCAGCCTTGTGCTGTTGATGTTGTTGTACCAACCTCATGCTGTTGATGATGTTGTATCAGCCTCGTGCTGTTGATGATGTTGTATCAGCCTCGTGTTGTTGCTGTACCAGCCTCGTGTTGGTGATATTGTTGTTCTAGCTTCATGCTATTGATGTTGCTATTTCAACTTCATGCTGCAGATGAGGATGATGATGCTACTTCAGCTTCATGTTGAAGATGATGATGATGATGCTATTTCAACTCCATGTTGAAGATGATGATGATGATGCTACTTCAACTCCATGCTGAAGATGATGATGATGCTACTTCAACTCCACGCTGAAGATGATGATGATGATGATACTACTTCAGCTCCATGCTGAAGATGATGACGATGATGCTACTCCAACTCCATGTTGTGAAAGATGGTGTTATTGATGATGAGAAAAACTTTCGATGATTTATAGATGTGCCAGTCAGTGTTCCCAGATGTTGATGATGTTGCTGCCGTCTCTCTCCCCTGATGATGTTGTGTTGGGTTATGTCAGTAGAGTACCCTTCTTGTTAAGGGGGAGTTTTGAAATATTGTAACTATGAAGAATATTCTAATTATAATTGAGTTATTATTGTATAGATCAAATCCCCTTTTGTGGATTGATCATGTCGAGTATTGTATAAGACCAAATCCCCTTTTGGGGATTGGTCAAACCTTATTTAAAGTGGTTTTAACCACTATTGGGAGAAGTCGGCCCTGCTTGGTGAAAGGACACAACCCTAGCGCTCCTCAACTAGTATAAATAAGAGAGGATGGCGCATCATTCTCACACTCACTCAAGTCACTCATCTAGTGCGCAAGTTTTGTAGGAAGCTGTAGTTAGAAGAAGGAGAAGAGAGAGACGCATGCTTAGTGTTGGATATTCTTGGTGGTTTGGTCTTTAGTCTTGGCATTTTATTGGCAATCTATATTAAGGAAATTTTTGTTGGGTTTTCTCCCCCATGATGGTTTCCCCGGATAAAATGCTGTGTACCTTGTCATTGTGTTTTTCTCAGTGATCCTGCTTATGCTATTATTGTCTAGTAAATTGAAAAGAACTTAATAGTAGCTCTAAATTTAACACTTTCTTGATTTTGGTATGGTCTTTTACTCTTATCCTATTATTCTTTTTCAAGTCAAGGATTGTTGTGCTAGGAGCTAGGTGGGAAGTATAAGGGCATACACTCCCTCCATAGTCTTCATCATTTTATGCTTCATGTTATTGGTTAAACAAGGGTTTGCTAAGAGAAGTACAAGGGCATACACCCTCTTAGCTTAAACCCCAGCTAGAGAAACTTGCCTTGGGAAGTAAAAGGGCTTATACACCCCCAAGGAGGTAGCTTCTCTAGCTCTTTCTTTTATTTGATTCCATTAACCCAATAGTAAATGCACTAGTCATATATTTTTTGCATTGGATATATAAAATCATTGCCTTGGGAAACATGAAATTTTATCTTTTGAAAGGTCTCTTGCTTGGAGTTGGTTTGCTTTATTGACAGGAGTCGTCCCCTACTAGGGCGTCCCCTCTTTCCCACTACTTTACTCGCTGTTACAAACCCTAACCTACAACCATTAGGGCTGATCTAACCTAGATAAGCTACTAACCATAACTCCTAAATTAACCCTAGACTAACTCCCAAATTTTGCACACTAACTCCAGTAATTAGGGCACATCTTTTGGGATAATTGTTGGCCTATTTTGATGGTGTAATTTACTGATATAAGTACTGCAATTTTCTACAGAAAGATACATGTTACAACAACTTGCTTTCTTCAGCTTCAAAATGCCATTTTCAGCCTATATTTATTGCTAATCTTGATGTTGATTTGCTTAACTAGTTTAGATCCTTGCACGGTGATTTAGATGCTTGATTTACGGATATAAATTGTCATCTATTGCTACAATTTAGGGACAACAAGCTTAACTTGCTGATCCATACTAACATATATCATTGCAAGTTGGATTTTCTTGTGTCTCGGGCTGGTACAATCATCTGGAGAAGTACTATACCTTTGGGGCAACAATCACTTGACTTACAAGGCATCTCTTCCCACATTTCACTCCACTTAGACTTGAGGCAAAGTTGAGGATACCTAAAGAGGATTACCTATCATGCATCACCTAGGGCTAATAAGGCTCTTCAGGTTTGGATGTGGGGATTGATCCACTAGGAAGTCTCTCCAGATACTACCAAGCTGATTTCAAAGCATGGGCTTTTGCAAGAGGGAAGAACCCCTAGATGTACTACCTCAATGTAAAAACCAAATTCTTCAATGGTCAAAGGGAAATAGGGAAAGAAATCTATACCTTATTTTCCCATCCAAGTGGAGCAAGATGCACTTCTTTGGCCTTTGTAGTAGCTCTGTCCTCAAACAAACCTGAAAAATTCTATAAAACCCTTGAACAATATTCGAAAACATCACATAAGAATATATGGATACTCGAGCTTCTTTAGGAAAGTTTCCTTATTAATCTCCAACAATGAAAATGAGAGAGGCACCCTCCTTTTATAGTTAAGGAGCCTCCTCAATACAATGAGTAATGCAATTTGCTAGCTCAAAACCATGAGAAAAAACCATAGGCCGAAGTCAAAACCATGGGCAAAATACAACAAATGGGGACAAGTAACCATCGAAGCCCTCCAATACATGAGCACCCCCCTCAAAATGTTCTAAATGTAAAAATATAGTGCCACATGTGTGGACTAAAGGGCCTAGAAGATGTGTCATGCTCCAAAGTGATGTCATGATCCGGATTTTACGAGTAGAACGAAATGAATACACATTATTAAAATATGCTTAATATAGAATAACAGATATACAGTAAAACTGGTTTTATATTCAATAAGGAAATAAGCTGAAACTGTAAAATGCAGCGGAAAACAAGCTTGATGGAATGGTGGCGACCTATCTCTGAGAAGAGATGTGACGATTGCGCTCATTCGCAAGAAGATCATTACAATGAGGCTTTGAAGGCCTTTTTACAATAAACAGGAATGTCAAAAACCCTAGACATCCAAAAACCTAACACTAGGAGATGAAGCGCCAAAAGTCATGTGGGCCCCGTTTGGGTAAGTTAGTTCATCAACTTTCCGGGGTCGTAACTTTTGCATACGATCTCCGTTTTAGGCGCATGATAGCCCGTTGGAAAGGTCTCGTCGAGGAGATTCATTTAGGGGGGCTCATTCTGAGCCTTCGACTATCATTGAGAAGCTCAATCTCAAAAAACCTTCATTTAGGCCCTCAAAATGGCCCCGAAAGTTAAAAACTGCTAAAAATAGTAAATTGCCAAAATTGCCAGAAAATTGTTTTGAGTGAGTTGGAAAAGGTGGGTGGCCACCGATATCTACTTGGATCAATCCTTCCTCCTTAGGAAGCAATGGTCTACATTGCGTTGAGTTCCCCCATCAGATGAGGAAATTTCTGCTGAATTTGGCTCCGGGTGAGCCACTTGCTTTGGTGCAGGAGCTTCCTTGCTTTGACGACTCGATAAAGTTGGATCCTTTGTTGTCGAGTACCCTTGATCTGTGTGTCCATAATCTGATCACTGGATGCCTGTTGCATGCAGTCAGGGTTGAGCTCTGTTGGTGTTAACTACTCTGCCATTTCTGAGGTGTCCAATAATGGTGGGAAATATGGCCGAAGGAGAGCTACGTTGAAGACTAGGTGTAGGCCAAGGAAAGGGGGAATGTTGAGCTCAAAAGCATTGTCACCCACAACCTTGGTGATGGTGTACGACCCATAACGGAGTGGGCGAAGCTTCCGATGGGGCCCTATAAGTCGTTCTTTCTGGAAGTGCAACAAAACTTTCTCCCGCCTGAAACTTATGTGGCACGCGATATTGATCATGGCGCTGCTTGTACTTGGCATTAGACTTCTGTAGAATATCTTGAACTTGTTGGTAGATGTGCTAGATCCGCTCAATGAACCAGGTGGCTTTGTCAGCTTTTGGTGGAGCAGGGGATGAGTCAGCCGAGGTGGTCACCAGGGGTAGTGCAACATCCATGGGGCCCAATGGTTGGAATCCCAACCCCACCTGAAAAGGGTTGTGGCCAGTTGAGCTATGAGGGCTCTGTTGTAGCTATGTTGGACATATGGAAGGCTCTCATCCCATGTGCGGGGGTGTTTTGAATTGTACATGTGCAGGATATGTACGATCATCTGATTGATGACCTCTGTTTGGCCATCTGTCTGGGGGTGGAAGGTAGTGGATTTTGGTGAGCTCGGTATCCAACAGTGACCAGAGGCTCGACCGGATTGTGCTGAGGAATCGACTGTCACGGTCTGAGATAATGGTTTGTGGGATCCCAAAATGTACCCATACTCGTTCAAAGAGGAGCTTGGCAGTGGCTTTTGCTGTGATGTTCTTCTTGCAGGCGGCTAGAATCGTCATCTTGGAAAAGCGATCAACAACCACAAAAACACAGTCATTTCCCCTCTTGGTGGATGGGAGACCCGACATGTAGTCCATTGAGATGGATTCCCATGGCTTGTCAGGAGTAGGAAGAGGGGTGTACAAGCCCTGTTTCTTAGTGGTCGGTTTGGCAATAGCATAGGCGGTGTAGGACCTGATATACTTGTCGACATCCTGTCGAAGTTTCGGCCAGTAGAAATGTTTTTGCAGCACTGCCACTGTCTTTTCAACGCCAGAGTGTCTTGCCACTCGACTGTAGTGAGCTTCCCAAATCAGCTTTGCACGCTCGCTTGATGGAACGCAGAGATGGCCTAGACGACACAACAACCCATCTTGAAGATGGAAATTAGCGACCACTGAGTTGGCGCCCAACATTTGGTAGGTGGTGGAGAAGTCAGGGTCTATCTCGTAGAGGTGGGGCCATCTGGAGGTCTCATGGCCACAAGAGTCTAGCATCGTGGTGAGTGCCGCGACTGGAGGTCGGCTTAGGAAATCAACAACTCAGTTGGTACTTCCTATTTTATACTTGATGTTGAGGTGGAACTGCTGTAAGTATGTGGACCACTTCTGATGGCGGTCATTCTGCAATTTTCCTTGGGTCTGCATGAATTGTAGTGGCTTGTGATCAGTGTGGATGACTGTCTCCTTCCCAAGGATGTAATGTCTCCACTGGCGGCAGGCTTGCACAATGGAGTACATTTCTTTGTCGTAAGTAGGGTACTTATGGACAACATCTGATAGTGTGTCACTATGATATGCCACGGGGTGGCCGTGTTGAGCGAGAACGATGCCCACAACATAGTCTAAAGCATCTGTCTCGATCTCAAAGGGATGTTGCAGGTTCGGTAATGAAAGTACTGGGGATGAGCACAAACGCTTCTTCAAGTCATCGAAGGCTTGTTGTTGAGACAGGCCCCACACAAATTTTTCCTTACCGCCACCCCTGGTTACTTGGATGAGGGCCCATGCGATATGAGAGAATCCCAACACGAACCTGTGATAGAAATTGGCGAGGCCCAAGAAGCTCCGAAGTTTAGTGAGTGTGGTTCGGGCTAGCCAGTCACGAATGACCTGGATCTTGGCTGGATCCACATGCACACCATGTCGATCAATGATGTAGCCTAAGTAATGGATCTTGTCCATGCCGAAGGAGCATTTTTCCAAGTTTGCATATAGTTTGTGCTGCTGCAGGGTGTGCAGAACCTGCTGAATATACTGCAATTGTTCCGCCCAAGTCTTGCTGTAGATGAGGATGTCATCCAGATACACCACTACAAAAGTATTGGTGAAAGGTCGTAGGATATCATCCATCATCCTCATAAAAGTTGCTAGAGCATTTGTCAAACTAATGGGCATGACCAACCATTCAAAAAGACCTTTTTTTGACTTGAAGGTGGTCTTCCATACATCTGTCTGTTCTATTGGGACCTGGTGGTAGCCAGACTTCAGATCAATCTTACTGAAGTATTTGGCCCCCGTGAGCTGATCAAGGAGGTCGTCGATTCGGGGAATCGGGTATCGGTTTCAAACTGTGATTTTATTCAGGGCCCCGTAATCAATGCAGAGTCGTTAGGTTTCGTATTTCTTCTGCACCAGCACGATTGGTCTCCCACAAAGCGATGAGCTGGGACGTATGTGCCCCTTGTGGAGCAGTTCTTGGATCTGCCCCTTGATCTTCTAGTTTTCTAACAGAGAGCGACGATAGACTGGCCCATTGGATAGCGGTGCACCTGGGGTTAGATCGATGGGATGCTTGACCTCACAGTGCAAAGGTAACCCGGTAGGAGAGGAGAAGATATCTGAGTATTCTTCCACGACCTTATTCACTTGCTTCTGTTGTGTGGAGAGATCGGTCGCGAAGGCCCAGGATGTGGCTACGATCTTTCGCTCACTCTGAGAGCGAATCACGAAGAAGACAAATTTCCTGGTCTGAGAGATGACCTTCCTACATTGCTTGGCAGAGATCAAGGATATAGCACTAGGAGGGATTGCCTCGGGTATCTTGTACAATTTCCTATTCAAAGTACTAATAACACTACGAGGTCTAGGCTCATATACAACATAACGTTTCCATAAATAAGGTTGGCCCAAAAGAACATTACAAACTTCGAGAGGAGCAACATCACACAATACCTTGTCTTTGAAGGGCTTGATGCCGTACGACAATCGACACTGTTGGTTGATGCAAAGATCGCTTCCTTGGCGGAGCTATCCAATGGTGTAGGGTTGTGGGTGCGATGTTGTCGGCAGGGCGAGTTGCTTGACGACCTCTGTTGAGATGAGGTTCTTCTAGCTACCGCTATCAACGATGAAGTGCAGTGGGGTGCCGTTTACCCACATCTATGAATGGAAGAGGCGCTCACCTTCTTCTGGCTCGTTTGGTTGATCAGGCTGGAGCTTGGTGGTAGCAACGGTGGCACTGGGTTTCGTGTCAGTGATCCATCTTCCCCTTTCTGGTTCTGACTCAAAGTCATAACCCGCATCTGATTCAGAGGCTTTTACTTCAGCCACCAACAACTGCTTTGAGTGACAGTCATCAATATTATGTCAAGGGCTCTTATGGAAGTCGCACCACTTCTTGGTATCTTTCTTTGTCTTTCTGGTGTCCTTTGCTTGTGGCTTGGACTGGTTGTCATGATATTGTCCATCTTTGCTCTGTGGGTTGGGGCCGCCCCTTCCTGGATTTTGCTGTGAGGCGTTTTCAGGCCCAAATTGCCGTGTCTTTTGTTTGAGCTTTTGCTTGATTTTGAGGACATATCGGTAGGTCGCGCCCAAGGACGAGATGTCCAGAAATTCCATTTTGGTCTGGATGCATCTATGCAGAGCACTGCGATACTTGAGCACCAGATGTCGCTCCGAATCTTTGATACCCAGTTTGGTGCGCAAGGTATGGAAGATATTTGTGAACTCTGGTATTGCTTGGTCTCTTTCTTGCCGTAGTGTGGTCCATTTGGTATACAAGTCGTCATAACTTCCGACAGGGTAGTATTGTTCCTTAATAGCATCCCTGAAAGATTCCTAGGTGGCCGCGACTGTAAATAATGAGGGTTCCTCTGTTTCCTTTTGCTCACAGAAAGTTTCCCACCAATCTTTGACATGGGGAACAACTTTGAGGAGTGCAAAAGTAATCTTTTCTCTATTCGAAAAGTTGTGGACAGAAAAATACCCTTCTAGTAGATTCAACCACTTGTCTACAACATCTGCGTCTATCTGACCTTCAAATATAGGAATATCGAAGTTGATTTGTACCTTGAAGGGGGCGACGCTTCCACTCGAGGAAGATGCGCTACCTGTTCATAGCCACCGAAGGATTTGCACAAAACTATCCATCATCTCGTTCCTCTGTTGCGTGAGGGCTTCCTCAAGCAACAGTTTGAAAGGATCTCCTGTCCCGTCATCTTTCTTTTTTTCTGCCATGAGAGGTTGCTTGGGTGTGCTAGAGCTTTTGTCCTTAAGAGAAACAAGCTCGAGACCCAATTCTTTGTACCCAGACCTCGTTGGGGACATGCATTAAGACGACAAGGAGCAGACCGCTCTAATACCACTGATACGGATTTTACGAGCAGAATGAAATAAATACAAATTATTAAAAGATGCTTAATACAGAATAACAGATATACAGTAAAACTGGTTTTATATTCAATAAGGAAATGAGCCGAAACTGTAAAATGCAGCAGAAAACAAGCTTGATGGATTGGTGGCGCCTTATCTCTGAGAAGAGATGTGATGACTGCTCTCATTCGCAAGAAGATCATTACAATGAGGCTCTGAAGGTCTTTTTACAATAAATAGGAATGTCAAAAACCTAACCCTAGGAGATGAAGTGCCAAAGTCATGTGGGCCATGTTTGGGTTAGTTACTACATCAACTTCCCAGGGTCGTAACTTTTGCATACGATCTCCTTTTTAGGTGCACGATAGCTCGTTGGAAAGGTATCGTCGAGGAGATTCATTTAGGGGGCTCAATTTGAGCCTTGGACTATCATTGAGAAGATCGATCTCGAAAAACCTTCATTTAGGCCCTCAAAATGGCCCCGGAAGTTAAAAATTGCTAAAAATAGTAAATTGCCAAAATTGCCAGAAAACTGTTTTGAGCGAGTTGGAAAAAGTCGGTGGCCACTGATATCCACCTGGATCATGTCATGTACAATAATGGATACAAGGTGATGTAGCTATGAAAGGCAAGTCCACATCCCTCCATAACAAGCCTTCACAAACTCTGTCGATCTTCCTAAGCAATTTACTCCATCGGGTCAACTACCTTTGCAAGAATATTGTCAAAGCCCCAAGCTCCCCTGAGCCATCTCTAATACTCCAAACAGGAATCCAAGCTGCCACATGCCAACTATTGCTTGATGTCCTTCTCCAAGATGCACATAACGCTCATCATCCCATGTAGGGTGCTCTCCATGCAAGTGGATCCTTCATGGGGTCATAATGAAGGGTGTCAACCAAACTATCAAGAGAACACCAATGCCTAAGGGAAAAACACTAAGCGAACAATCATTTGAGGTGAAGTATTCACTAAGTAAGCTATTTCAACTATGCAATTCCATTAAGGACTATATCTCATGTGCTAATCCATCTTGGACCATCTAGGAGTTGAACATAATACATGCACCATGTACCCCAAATTTCATGAAGCACCCCAAGCATGGTGTAAACACTTTTGGAGTAAGCTTGAAAGTTAACAATGTGGATAGTGGATCTTTGAGACATATGACGTATGAGAGGTCACTCTTCAAGAGACTTCAAGAACAAGAGGGAGGCATGAGCGTGGAGCTTGTTGTTGATGCTACTTATCTTGTGAGAGGAGTTGGCTCCATTTCCTTCCATATACCTTCAAGTGATGTTCTTGAGTTGAGTGATGCTCCATTTTTTCCTGGCTTGAAGGAGAATCTTCTTTTAGTTTCTTGCATGCCAAATGTATGGTGAAGATTTGCATTTGAGGGTGAAAGGTCCACCATCAATGACTATGGTCGAGCTAGTTCAAGGAGTTTGGCTAGAGAGGCGAGAGAGGGTGGCCTTTAAAGGTTACTTGTTGATCCGGTGGCACTTGTACATTCCAACAGAGATTGAATGAACCTTTTAGTTTTGAGGAGGCTTGAAAGCATGTAGGGAGCACCTAGATCTTTAGTGAGGGAAACTATACCTCTCAGGAAATACGAAAGTCACATTACATTGGTTTCTTCCATCAGTGAGCCTTCCTGTTATTTTGAGGAGGAGAGGTGTGATACATTTTTGGAGGACGATGCTAGGAGTGATTCCATGATTGTAGCTAATGTGAGTATTGTAAAGTATAGGGACAAGGTTATTGGATTCTCTTAGGCAAAGGGAGTTGGCCATGATGTTTGTCTTGCTTTAAGGTTTTGTGGGAAAGAGGGAGTTGACCTAGTTCAGGTTGTTCCAATTGTCATAGGTTTTGAGGTGCATCAAAGGGATTGTTATGTTTAGAGGTTGTTGATAGCCATGTATATGTTGTTGCCTATACGACGAGCTTGGTATTACATGATCGATGAGTTAACTTGTGCAGATTTCTTTCTTTGTGATTTTGATAGATCTGATCCACTTGGCTTGATCTTGTGTGTAGATATGATTATTTTTGTAGGACATCATGAACAACTCATGATGTTGTTAGATACCTAATCCTGGGATTATGGTATATTGTAAATATTAATTTAGGAGAAATATGAAGAGTCACAGGTGAATAAGAAGAGTCATAGGACCTATTAAATGATGAAACCAAAGGTCACTTCTCATTGTATTAATGTATGACTCGCTTTAATGAAATGCAATTCATTCGTGGAGTTACTCATCCTTGTCTTGACAGTGGTATCAAAGTGTTGGTGTTTTTTTGATAACTCTATGTAGACTTATTCACAATGATCACTTGGGATCGTTTTTGAATGTTGATACAACTCCCAGGTTCCATGTTTCATTTTCAAAGGTGGAAAACTTTAGAGCCTCCTCAATATTACTATGGTTCATTTCTAGTAGAAGACATTTTGTTTCTAGGTTTTTGACATAAAATTTCTTCCTCTCATACAACTTGGAAGATGAGTTTCTATTTCTTTCACTTCCTTTCACAGGTGTTTAGATTTTCACCACCCTCTATGCGTAATTCCCTTCCATTCCCAGGTGTGCCTCCGGTAGAAGACGACTGAATATTCAATGCTTTGTAATCATCCTGGTTTGGCTGTTGTTGGGAATTGTAGATGCCCAGAAGGAAATAATTTATCTCAACAAATTCGTTGGGCTCGAGTTTGTGAGTGTCGAATGTAGTACTCTCCAGATCAACATCGCTGAGCAAGATTTCACGTAGAGCAAAGAGTTCAAGAACCATGGTATTCATCTACCATGTTTGGACCCACCTACGATGCCTTTGATACTGTGCTCACCGATTACTTGTTGTTGGAGTTGGGTGTGGGTGAATGGTTTGTTTTTCCCAACATGGGTGCCTATGTTGAATTTTCACTATGCTAGGCTCAAGCACGAGGTTTATTTCAATTTTAGCATTTACTTGAACCATAAACAAATGCAACTACACCATTCACAAGTGCTGCAATAACCAAGATCACAAGAAGTAATACCATACACAAGAACACAAGAAATATCCTGGGAAACCCTTCTCAACAAGGGAAGAAAACCCAACAATCCTTTGCTATATTCTCAAGAGAAAGACCTCTCACACCATAGACCTAGCACACAAAAGGGTGCTCTCCAAAACCAAGAAGCTAGCGTCCAAGAGAGGTGCGCACTTCAGCCCTAGAAGATGTACTTGTTGAAATTTCCAAATGACAAGTGACTTGTGTGTGTTGTGTTTCCTCAATGGGGAAATTACCTTTATTTATATTAGACTGGACAGACCAAAAATGGTGTCTATTGGCACAACAGGGTTGACCTCAATAACTCATAAAATAATTAATTATTACAATAAACATTAATTATCTTTCACATATGGTGGAGCCAACCTGTACCCTTTACATCCTTTACATCACAATTAGGGTTACAGGTAAATCTAACTCTTAGACAATATTGCAAGGGATCTCACACATCTACTACTTCTCAGCCAGTAGGGGCACGTCCTCCTGTGCTTAGCCACAAGGACGTCCTACTCAACAGATCTCTATCTCACTTAGTCACACAGGAGAATCATCTGGAGTACCACATCGTCTCAACTCTCTACACAAAGGAGAACTATACACCCATGACATGGGCACCTTCACCCCTCACAGGGGTACACATTGTTTCATCTCAAATGACACACCCATCTTATGGGCATCCTCACCCGACACAAGGCCATACACATCGATACACCCATTTCATGGGCATCCTCACCCCACACAGGGGCACACAACGTCCCATCTCAGTCTCAGAGAGGAACGACACACCCATCACATGGGCACACCCAACTCATGGGCTCTCTCACAGGTTGACTCACTCAGTCTGTGTCCTGGAGGATGTCTCACGAAGCAATAATCATCAACACTCCCTCTTAGCTAGGGAGGCATTCTCCACCAGGCCAAGTCTCCCACGAAAGCACTTGAACTTCGTCTTGGCAAGCGGTTTGGTGAATATATCTGCAATCTGCTCATGTGTAGGAAGGTACTGCACATGTACTGCTTTTCTCTGCACCATATCTCTGATATAATGATATTTTATCTCAATGTGTTTCGATCTATCGTGAAACACATGGTTCTCAGAGAGCTTCACACAACTCTGGTTATCACAATGAATAATGGTAGGATCCATCTCATGATCATACTGCTTCGCAGACTGCGACACTCAATGCTATATACTCTGCTTCTGCAGTACTCAAGGTCACAGAGCTCTGTTTCCTGCTGCACTAAGAAACCATGGCAGACCCCAAGGTAAAATAACAACCAAATGTGCTCTTTCGGTCCACTGTGCTCCCTGCCCAATCTGCATCGACATATCCCTGCAAACTCAAGTCTACACTGGAGGCATATCTCAGGCCATATCCAACTATGCCTTGTAGATATCTCAATACATGCTTCGTTGCTATCCAGTGAGTCTGTCTCGACTGACTCATGAACTGACTAAGAACATTCACTGCATAGCATATATCAGGTTTGGTGTTAACCAGATACATCAATGATCCAATCAGCTGTCGATACAAATGTGGATCAATCTTGGCTGAATCAGTAGAAGCATCATTCATTTTCTTCAAATCCATCACCATCGGTGTAGTCATGGATTTGTAGTCTGTCATACTGAACTTCTTCAATATCTCTACTGTATATTTTCCTTGACTTAGGAAAATCTCATCAGTCCTCTGCCATACTTCTAGTCCCAAGAAGTAGTGCATCATACCCAGATCCTTCATCTCGAATTTAGAAGTCAATGCTTGCTTGCATTCAATAATAAGTCTTTCTGAACCGGTGAGGAATAAGTCATCCACATACAAGACCAAGATTAGGCACTCGTTACCAACAATATGATAATATAGGTTTGGATCAACTACACTCTTGCTGAAGCCCAAACTCATCAAGAATCTATCCATCTTCTCGTACCAAGCATGAGGTGCTTGCTTTAGTCCATAGAAGGCTTTCTTCAACCTACACACATGAGTTTTCTCATCATGTATCACGAATCCTTCTGGCTGCTCGATGTAAACTTATTCATCAATCTCACCATTGAGAAATGCTGTCTTTACATCCATCTAATGTAGTTTCCCGCCCATGGATGCAGCTAGTGCAATGATATTATGGATGGAGGTGTATCGGGCTACTGGAGCAAATGTCTCCTCATAATCAATTCCCTCCACCTCTGAGAATCCTCTGGCCACAAATCTCGCTTTGTACTTCTCGACACTTGCATCGGCTGCATGCTTGATCTTATAGATCCACTTGGAAGTCACTATAGATTTCCCTTATGGTCTCGGAACAATATCCCACACATCATTCTTCATGATGGACTGATTCTCTTCTGTCATGGCATCTTGCCATACCTGCTGACCTGCTGCTTCTCTATGACAAGAAGGCTTGGTATCAATGATGTGGCTCATGGTTGAAACATAGCTTGAAAATCTCTTTGGTCTCTTGCTCTCTCAGAATGTGCCTTGAGGAGCTGCATGTCCCTCTGCCTCCTGCAAAGTTGGTCGAGCCCAGACATGCCTTTTATGGCTACTGCAATGTGTCTGGGGATATCAACTGGAGCAGTTGGATCATTGGAACAATTGGATCAACTGGAATAATGGCTGTCTCCCTCTGAATTGCTGAAGGGGGAGAAGTTACTATCTCACTGTCAATCTCCATCTGGGATTCTCTGGATCTTAGAAAGGCTATCTTCTTCTTCAAAGATAACATCTCTGCTCACCTCAATCTGTCTCTGACCAGGGATGTAGATCCAATATGCCTTCAAAGATTCACTGTATCCCACAAGTATACCTTTTCTTCCTGAAGGGTCTAGCTTGGACCTCTTCTCTTTGGGTACATGAAAGTATACGGGACACCCAAATATCTTGAAGTGTCCAGTCTCAGGCTTCACTCCAGTGAAGGCTTCTTCGGGAGTCATGTTCTTCAAAATCTGGTGAGGACTCCTGTTCTGACCATATACTGCTGTCATGGATGCTTCTGCCCATAGAATCATCGGTAGATGTTGATCATGTATCATTGCTTTGGTTGCTTCAATGATGGTTCTGTTCTTCCTCTTTCTCAAATAGTTTTGACTCCCTCTGAAGTCTGAAGGATAAACATCTTCCTTTGTTTGTTAACCTGCCTAGAACAAGAAAACAAACGAAAAGAAACAAGACAAGAATATCTCCTAGAGGAGAATAATGAGTACATCTCTATAATCAAAACAATTTAAGGATTGTTGTCACAACTACAATGCCTACTTGTAATGTAGCAAACTTAGAAATGTAGGTTAGAGGCATGATAATTAAAACAATCAAACTTGGAGTCTTCACTTCCAGTGTGTTGTTCCTCTGAATGCATTGAGATCCCTCTGGTTCCACGATTTCAACAAAGGTTCCTTCCTCCTGCAAGTACCCTCATGACAATGATACAAATAATATATACAAGTGCATACCTAAGAGTGCTGATATGATTTTTCCAATGGCACCTAGCTGATCTCTGATCTTTGACATCTTCATGGAGAAGATAGCAACGGTGTCAGCTTTTGTCATCTTGATATTTTGAAGTTGTCCCTTCAATGTAAGAGCATGAGTAGAGGATTATCTTCCTTGCCTTGACGTCATCTTCCTTCCTTTCTTCCTTCTCTTCATTGGTAGCTATCTCTGGTAAAGCTTTTTGTATCACCTACAATAGATCTTCCTCTTCAAGGGTGACCTAAAGTCTTGGCTTCCAGGAACTGAAGTTGCTTGCTCCATCAAGCCTATCTCCCACCAAGGTTTTGTTCACCATATTTTCAGATTCTTCAGAACCCCTTGCCAACTGGGCTAGAAAACCTAACGTCTAGGCTAGGCTAGCAAACTTAGGTTTTGTTGGGCTTATGAATACCAACAATAAGCGTTGAAGTTCAGAAGAACATTGGTAAGCTTGAAAGCTTCTTCAATGAGCCTCAGAAATCCTAAAACCAAAAATCTGAAGAAAATTGCAGAACCCTAGAAACCCTAGGGCCAAAAATCCAAAATTCTTGGAATTTCTGTATGAGAGTCTCTGGAGGTGCACTGAAGGAGGCCATACTCTCCTATCCCAATTTTAGCCCCAATGTCCAAGTATTAAGTGCTGGAACATCAAAACAAGAGAGGGTCGTACAGAATTGCAGAAACCCTAGAAGGCTGTACGAAATTGTAGAAAAGGAGGTGTTGACCGCCTCTCCAACATAGGTGGTCAATTCCATGTGCCATGAAGAGATGCATCATCAGATGCAAATTTGTCGAAGACTTTGGTTCTACAGGGCATTGTTTGGCCCCAACACTTCTTTTTGTAACTGGAATTTCCGCACCCCTGCGTGAGTCAATAATGTAATAGGTCTGCATGAGTCATGTCTAGGTCAATTACCTTGGGATCGGTTCACTGGGAGAGTTCCTTTCACCGAGGGTTTTTTATCCTCAGGTTATCAATTGGGCTTTTCATCCTTATTGATTTCCCTTGAGTTTTTCCCTCACACTTGCAATAATTCCTCCAAAGTGGTGAACGACGTTCTAGTGGGCTTATCTTTTGGTAACTATTGTAGGGAATCATTGTAAATGACCATGCAAGGCATCTTAGAAAGTTTCGCGGAATTCCGTCGAGTCTAGTATAATTTTTTTTAATTAATTAATTTTTAATTAAATTTCCCTAAGTTTGGAAGTTTAATAAGAGATCATAAGATCTCTTAGTTAATTAAAATGAGATCTTATGATCTCTTATTTATACAAAATGTCACCAAGGTGACTTTTCCAAGGTGAAGGAAGTCAACAACCAAGAGGAAATTGGAGAAAGACTTATAACACTTTGTAGAAGAGAACAAGGATGCAGATGGAAGCGTGGACTCTCCCAGATGGAGGGAGCCGATTATACATCACCGAGGAAAAGAGCATGCATGAAGCAAGGATTAGGAGGGAGCTAATCCTATGATCCATTGAAGATGATGAAGTATATATCCATGGTAGCAACCATGAAAGGCAGTACATGTTCAGTTTGACCTTAGAAGAAGACTTCTATGATGGTTGTCCATCCACATTCGTGATTCTATGATGGAATCTTTAGGGCATGGAATCTATAAGAAACTCCATGGACCTAAGAGCTAAAGAAAAACATGAAGATTCCAAGAAAGAAGAGAAGCCGGAACAACCAATCATTGTATCGAGAATCACAAGATTACCAACCTGATATGAAAGAAATCATGCAGAAACTGAAAGTTGCGATGAAGAACAATGTATGGAAGATTTATGAATAAAAGCTTTGCAAGATACAGAACTAGAGGTTCTCCCAGATGGAGGGAGAAGACTATGATGACCACTTGTTCCAGAAAACCATACATATCTCTACATGAGTCATTATATCATCCGCAACATCCATGAGTTGGAGTTCTACATCAAATAAATACAAAGACTGTTCTCCAGAACAATTGAACAAAGAGCATATGAAGAGCAACCTCAAGACTTCGAGGCATACCAGAAAGAGACCCTTGTATGCAGATGGAAAAAGATAACTTGGTGGAGAACCTCCAGTGCACAGCAGAAGCGTGGTGAAGATTTTCTATAACAGAGATATTGTATCAAGATGACAGAAGAAGTGCCACATAGATATGTCCCAGTGTTCCAACAATGATATACTTTATTGATCAGAGCTACATGAACCCTTTAGAGAAAAACCAGTGTTCCAGATCGAAGTACATTTGAAATCAAGCATTACATTATCCGTGTTGAAGTCCAGAAAGGAAAAAGTGGTTCTCCAATACATATCTCTACAGATGAGCAGATAAGCAGACATTTTGGTAAAGCTTCTATCCAAGATAAAAGAGTTTGCATACTCAAGCTGGAGCTCGTGGAGACGACTTCCTTATTGAAAAAGGAAGACTTCCAGGTTGGGAGGGAGCACTAATGTATTATTGGACAGTCATTTTTCAGTTCAAAAAATGGTTCAGGATGAGCAGATTCTTTCCAGTTCGAAAAGTGGATTGAGATTTCTAACAGATAGCGATTTCCCATTGTGGTTAACATGGGAAATGGTCCAGATTGCTGATGTATCATAGACAACGACTTCCCATTGTGGTTAACATGGGGAGTGGTCTAGGGCAATCTCTCTTCTTGAGGGTTACTCAAGAAGATTGGCCCGCCTCGCCGGACAACGATTTCTCATTGTGGTTAA
>SNQJ01S0106869.1:15861-28070 GCA_010110895.2 Picea sitchensis | reverse complement strand
AATTAATTAATTAAAGTGATTTAATTAATTAATTAAATATTAATAAAATGAAAGTCACTTTGGAGGGACAAGGTGAGCCAAAAAGTATAAAGGAAAGGCAAGGGCCTCTACTTATTCATTCATGTATGATCATATTTTGATATTTGGCTTTTAGCTAGTGAGCCCAACATTGGGGGTTTTGAGGGTTTTGACTTAACAAACCCTAGAGGATGATTCGTGGTGAAAGATTCTACCTAGCCTATCCCAAGATTGGTCTCGTAGATGCAATACTCTCCCACACCATTCAAGTTCCAGATCTACTCAGTTGCAGGATGATTCTACATCAGTTGCAGGGGCAGAGAGAGAGAGGGCGCATCAGTTAGGGTTTCCAGCAAGATGGGTGCACCATCCATGAGGGAGGATTAGTTGCAGGAGTTTGAGGGTTCCCTTGGAGATTTGAGCACTTGGGTTTTACTTGCAGGGATTTGGCCATGATTTCTAGTGCCTCTTGAGAGAGTTCTATGGTACAGATTATTTCCTAGAGCATTGGGACGAATTGGAGAGAAGGAGGACATTTTGGAGATTCATATCTATTAAGTTTGGAGGGGTTATATTTCAGATCTGACCCTTCACATAGTGACTTGCAGTGCCTCGATCTATCTTTCTAGCAAGTTTTAGGGCATTTGGAGGCCTCCTTCATCAGGGCCGAAATTATAGGGTTTGACAGTTTTAGGAGGGTGCAACTCCATTGGAGGATTCAACATTTGGAGGAGTTTCTCTTGGTATTTTGGCTTGAGATTTCAGGAGGGGATTCTACTCATCTCGATCTACCGTTCGACATCTTCAGCGTAGCATTTGGAGGTCTTTGATAGTAGGGCTGAAATTGTAGGGGTTGATAGTTTCAGCAGGGCATGTCATCTTCCAGCTTGGGGGTTGACACTTCATACGGCCCAGATCTTCTTGTATGGGTATTCATGGTATATTCAGCCTTTGGAGGCTTATTGTAGTCTTCTTTAGAGCATTTTGTAGCAGCTTGTATTGTCTATCTTCTTAGCCATCTGTTGAGCATTTCAGATCGACATCTTCATTGTAGCAGGTTTCTCTATTTCATGAATAAAAGCAGATTTGAGATGTTTTGGCTTGTCTATCATATTGCATATGGTTGAGGTATGTTCCATGGTTATATATTCTTGTTCATAGCTGCATACACACATATAAACACATCAATAAACCCTAAGGCCAAAATCAAGAGGCCATTCAACAAGTAAACACATGTAAACAAGCAGGTCAACAAAGTGTTTGATGAAATACCACAACCAACAAAAGTTTTAAAAGACACCAAAATTGTGATGATCCTAGCATAATGGCTTGGGATCATTACAGTGGTATTAGAGCTTAAATCCTGCAAACCTGAGGGGTCTTTCATAGGGATAAATGGATAGTTGGAAAGAAATGGATATGATATGCCTTGAGATATCATGTTTGGAGATAATGTATCACGGCCTTAGCGAGGAAACTAAGGCTATAATAACCTTTCCTCAGTAAGTAGCTGTCAGAAAGCCCGGTTGGAGCAAATGGGATATTTTACATGGGATCATCATAGCAGATAAAAAGAAAAAAGAAACAGAGAGATGGATGGAAGAACAGAGAAACCCCATGCCCAATAGGAGCACACAACCTGGCTACAGTTGCAAGGGGCCGTGGGAGCTAGATCATAGGTGCAGGGGTAAGGATCAGAAGCATATTATTGAGGTACACCATGACAGTGATGATGAGGTGCATGAGGATGGAGTGATAGATGCTAACTCGGAGCAGTCTGATGATGACAGTGACTCTTGCACAGAGGCTAGTGATAGTGACTCTACCTCAGAGGCTAGTGATGGCGACTCTTGCACAGAGGCTAGTGATGCTTGCATGCTTGAGACAGATAGTGACCCTTGCACTTTGGATAGATAGTTGGGTGGACAGGATGATAGAACCAGTACTTTAGTAGACATATTACATGGTTTTGATGACCTTACATCTCAGTAGAGTGGTGGCACTAGTGAGGACCCACACGTGTTAGCACCCACAGATGACCATCGTCCTATGGTGGCCGTGACACATCTGTCATCTTTCCAGACATCTATGATAGCCATGTCACAGGAGGATGTTAGTGGCATGTCAGATATGATGGAGGAGCCTTGTGTGAGGGATGCACACCATGGAGATATAAATCCATAGATCCAGGAGGAGATACAGGGCGTACCAATGTTACAAGAACCGAACCGGAACCGGTAAAACCGGCCGGTCCGACCGGTTCCGAGCCCAGACCGGTTCAAACCGGCCCCCTAAAACGCTTCAGACCGGTTCTGTACTGAACTGGTTTTTTTTGCCTGAACCGGCCGGTTCCGTACGAAACCGATTTTTTTTGCCTGAACCGGCCGGTTCCGTACGGAACCGGTTTTTTTTGCCAATGAGACCTGCAGTTGGAAAAGTGAGGGAATTTTTTTTTAAAATTAGGGTTAGGGGCGTGCATGGTAAGCTTCTAGAATTGTTTAGAGCCCCTAATGAAGTTATAAAGCCAACCCCACCCCCTCTCTTTCACTCACACTACTCATTTGGCTTCTCTTGAGTAATTAAAAGTGACATTCTCCTTTCTCTTTCATTTTCATCCTTTTACTTAAATTTTTAACATTACCATTAATTGTTTCAGGATGTTTGAGAGTGGTTCCAACCTCATTGGACTTCNGATTTCAAGATTAGCAGGATTGCAATGTTTCCACTGGATTCTATCATGTAAGAGGGTATGAAACTGACATTTAATCAAGGGCACCATACCCTTTATGTACCTCAATGTTGGTGGCATTAATTGTTGAACTCTTCTGTCACGACCCTAGTGAAAATGTACCCTTCACTCAAGTATAAATTCTTCTGTTGAACTCTTCTCTTTATCATCGTGTCAAGTGACTTAGTGGTGTATCTGCACACCAACCTCCGTCTTATTTGTAGGCACTGGGCTGAGAGAAGAGTGGTTGAAGGGAAAGACAAAGATTCACATGGATGCACATGAATATGTATTTGTTTTTCAAAAATTTGAATATTTTATGTATTTTTAGTGACCGGTTTTTTGATCCGGTTTTTTTCCGGTTTTTTTCTGGTTCCGGTTCGGTTCCGGTTTTTGGGGTCAACCGGTTCAATGACCGGTTCGGTTCTTGTAACATTGGGGCGTACAGACAGTGGACCTTACACATACAGATCAGCATGAGGAGATTGAGTCACAACTTTTGGAGAGTCCATTAGTTGATCAGATGGTGGATGCTGACAGGTTGATGGAGCACTTACTTCCAGGATCGGCCTGCATGGATGAGGATGCACTCTTTAGCAGTCAGAATGACCATAGCACATGTCGGGATACATCTATATGGGATCCAGGCATGGATGATAGTAGCAAGTTGAGTGCATAGGAGGATACAGCTGCTCACACCAGATACGGTATGATTTAGAGGGAGATAACACCTAGTGATGGGGTGCAATGGCAGACAGGAAGACCTAGCAACACAGTAGACAATGGGCAGTTCAACACATTATCTTATGGAGAGAGTGTTTTTTAGGACTCTAGAGTTGATACTAGCAGGACTAATAGTAGCAGCGAGGGATATGAGGTGGCAACTCAACATGACCATGATCAGGAGCCACACCACTTAGCAACACAGTTGAGAGTCAGTGAGGCTATGATCATGGCAACCACCAGGCACAGTGATGACATGCATGCATTGATGGTAGATTACTGCTGGAGAGCGTCATTGGCACATGGTAGTTCAGATGAGGGAATTGCCATGGATGATTTTCATACTCTCAGGGAGAGAGTATCTGTGATGAGGACCGACTACTAGCAGTTGTTGACTGACAGAGATTATCTATTGAGGGTTAGTGAGATATATCATGAGGCTCTGAGGGAGCAGGAGTTAGAGGTTGAGAGACTTACTCAGGAGTTGGAGAGCACTGGAGGATTCTTGAGAGGCACACAAACAACCCTCCAAGAGTCAGAGTCCAGATCAGAGGAGCTTCTTGAGGAGATCTGTCAGAGATCCATTTCATCTATCCCGGTGGACACTCTGATATATCCTTCGGTCACATGGCTAGAGGATGTTGGTGGTCTAGCAGAGGAGCACCAGTTGATGGAGGACATTTCCATTTGTCTTCCGAGAGCAGTTGACCTCCATGTAGAGGTTGATCCAGCAGTACACCCTGATGTATGATGCAACATGAGTCTGTGGGAGACGACTTGAGTATGCCGGAGCATACGGTGATGAGGGATAGCTCATAGAGTCATGCTGAGATGTATGGTGGCATTCAAAGGGGTATAGTACCTTGCAGGGAGGAGACACACTTAAGGGAGTATGCAGATGTCACTCCTCTGCAGCAACACATAGTTATGGGAGGTCACCTTCACCATTTCAGCAGTTGCATGGGAGATGAGAGATGGAGGTTGGTTGACCAACAGTTGGAGGGGATACTTTTGGTTGTACTGGATGGTTGGGATTCGATGATGACCACAGGAGAGCATTTATCATGGATACTGATGGACGAGCTTCTGGTCGAATCTTTGGGATTGACCAAAGCATGTGACACCTCCCAGCCCTATAGTTAGCTGCAGATGTTTCTATTAGCCTGTCCTGACACTTTTATCATAGACAACAGCATGAGGAGGGATAGGTCGTGGCTGAGGGCATGGAGAGTGAGTAGGCCGAGACTACATGATAGGAGTACTTTTACGGCATACAACAGGTCAGAGGTGGACCGTGTTAGACAGAAAATTGAGACTTGGTGTGTGATAGAGAGCATCATGGGCTAGGTGATAGCAGATGAGCACATAGGTTTTCTGACAGTGATCAATCTCACACAGGAGCAGTTAGAGGAGATTGGAAGTGATAAACTTCCAAGTTTTCCATGGAATCCGGGAGTCTGTGTTGTTAGCAAGATGTTCATGTTGACCCAGGTTGCGCTAGAGAGCCACACACTCCACCTTGGTTTGGGTTGGAGTGGGCCTGCAGGTACTTGTCCTATGGGGCGAGACCTTTTCTTCTGCTTGTTCGTCATGATAGGGCATGGAGATGTTTGGACAGGTACTTCTTCTACAGAGATGTCTTCACTGATACAGTTTCTGGACAACAGGTCCAATGGTCACAGGTATTTCAGTTGGAGGGCCCAGGAGAGGAGGATTCATGATGTATGCAGGGAGCAGACAGTCATGGTCAGAGTAGTGCAGGGCCAACAGGGTGATCTTCGACAGAGGTTAGCATGGGACCCAGGGATTGTAGGGTTGGACATTTCACTGAATGATAGAGGTAAGTGGACCATTGCAGGGGAAAGTTATTCTAACTTTCCATTGAGCTTCAGTGTTGAGAGGAGCGCATCGCATGCGGGTGTCTCACGGAGGTCTTGCAACACCTCGTTCGTGCATTAGCATGAGCAGTGGATGGAGGCCGTATAGATCTTGGTAGAGACTTGGAGGATGGATTCGTTCCGAGATAAGGCCATGTGTGATACGCAGGAGACTCCCGGAGTTGGTATATTTCAGGGTTATACTTCCTAGGGGCTAGCAGTTCATGACTTGACATGGGACCCAGGGGGCAGAGTGTATGAGTGTTCATCCTTGGATGGGTTCTACTGTGTATCCCACAGGTGGACATGGGATCCTGGTATTTTATTTGAGTGGATTTGGTTATTGCTTGAGGATAATCAATTTTCTAGTAGGGAGGACTGTAATGTCCCCACTTTGGGACATCATCACAGTGCAAAGGTTTATGATGACCAGAGTAGCCAGATGGATGTTATAGCGAGTACAGGGGTTATTGAGAGGCATTGTGGGGTCCAACTTGCATTGCTCATCATATTTCATCATTATGGGCCATTCCGCACAGGTTGGCTTTGGTTCCGTTGCATTCCGACGATTTCCATGATTTTGACTATTTTGAGCCATAAGTTAATTGAATTCACTGAAGAGGTCATTTTGGGCACATTACTTGGATGAACCTCTCAGTGTAATAGCTCATTGGAATCGGGAAAAACAACACTACAGGATGGGATGGTGAGAAGTGACTTTCAGTGGCCAGGGAAGCCACAAGGAGAGATAAGGAGCTTTTCAGAGGTAAAAATGTTAATTAATTAATTAAAGTGATTTAATTAATTAATTAAATATTAATAAAATGAAAGTCACTTTGGAGGGACAAGGTGAGCCAAAAAGTATAAACGAAAGGCAAGGGCCTCTACTCATTCATTCATGTATGATCATATTTTGATATTTGGCTTTTAGCTAGTGAACCCAACATTGGGGGTTTTGAGGGTTTTGACTTAACAAACCCGAGAGGACGATTCGGTGGTGAAAGATTCCACCTAGCTTGTCCCAAGCTTGGTCTCGGAGATGCAATACTCTCCCACACCATTCTAGTTCCAGATCTACTCAGTTGCATGAGGATTCTACATCAGTTGCAGGGGCAGAGAGAGAGAGGGCGCACTAGTTAGGGTTTCTAGCAAGAGGGGCGCACCATCCATTGAGGGAGGATTCATTGCAGGAGTTTGAGGGTTCCCTTGGAGATTTGAACACTTGGGTTTTACTTGCAGGGCCTTGGCCATGATTTCTAGTGCCTCTTGAGAGAGTTCTATGGTACAAATTATTTCCTAGAGCATTGGGACTAATTGGAGAGGAGGACATTTTGGAGATTCAGATCTATTCAGTTTGGAGGGATTATAGTTCAGATCTGACCCTGAGACTTCACATAGTGACTTGTAGTGTCCCGATCTATCTTTCTAGCAAGTTTCAGGGCATTTGGAGGCCTCCTTCATCAGGGACGAAATTATAGGGTTTGACAGTTTTAGGAGGGTGCAACTCCATTGGAGGATTCAACATTTGGAGGAGTTTCCCTTGGTATTTTGGCTTGAGATTTCAGGAGGGGATTCTACTCATCCCGATCTACCATTCGACATCTGCAGCATAGCATTTGGAGGTCTTTGACAGTAGGGCTGAAATTGTAGGGGTTGACAGTTTCAGCAGGGCGTGTCATCTTCTAGCTTGGGGGTTGACACTTCATACGTCCCAGATCTTCTTGTATGGGTATTCATGGTATATTAAGCCTTTGGAGGCTTATTGTAGTCTTCTTTGGAGCATTTTGTAGCAGCTTCTATTGTTTATCTTCTTAGCCATCTGTTGAGCATTCCAGATCGACATCTTCATTGTAGCAGGTTTCTCTATTTCATGAATAAAAGCAGATTTGAGATGTTTTGGCTTGTCTATCATATTGCATATGGTTGAGGTATGTTCCATGGTTATATNCATCTGTTGAGCATTCCAGATCGACATCTTCATTGTAGCAGGTTTCTCTATTTCATGAATAAAAGCAGATTTGAGATGTTTTGGCTTGTCTATCATATTGCATATGGTTGAGGTATGTTCCATGGTTATATCTTCTTGTTTATAGCTGCATACACACATATAAACACATCAGTAAACCCTAAGGCCGAAATCAAGAGGCCATTCAACAATTAAACACATGTAAACAAGTAGGTCAGCAAAGTGTTCGACGAAATACCACAACCAACAAAAGTTTTAAAAGACACCAAAACCGTGATGATTCTAGCATAATGGCTTGGGATCATTACACAGGGCCTTTGGAGGCCAAACATCCTACTTCTGGAGCCTAACGTTTCACCCTAGGGGCTCAACATCACCCTGGAAGGGCATGATGCCACCCTTGGAAATGATTTCAGGGGTTAATTACTTTCATTTATGTAAAAACTGGATTATTGATTTAATTTGGCTAGGTCAGCCTTTTTATGACCTAATTTTAATTAAAGGTCATTGATATTGTATAAATAGAGAGAAAATACTTTCATTTTTTCATGATCACTCATCACACAAGTGGTGTGGTCTGAAATTTGGCCTTCTTTAAGGGTTATTGGCTGAACTAACTAGTGCGCAACTTCTTGGAGATGCGATTTTTGGTGTATTTTGGCTATTTCTCATTGTGCAAGATCTTCAACTAGGGTTTGGCTTGATTATTCTTGGTGAAGTAAGTAGAAAATCTGCAATTTGTTTATGTAATGAATGTTCGTGGTAAATTTTACTTGGTTTGTTTTAAAGATTATGAAATTGCTTGCTTAAACCCTAGGAGAGAAACATAAGTTACTTCTTTCTCTCTATAGTTTTCCACTTGTTTAATTTCTGATGTGCACCTTGTTTAAGAAGTAGCTACTAGAGCCCTAAAGTGCTAGCTCTCTAGTAGTGTTACTCTACTTGCCTATTGCATTATTTTCTTTCAATAGTCTAATGAAGGAAAAATTCGCTAGGGTCTAAGATCCCTTACTTTCTAGCAAATTTCTCCCTAGGACTTGGATGCTTGAGGCCTTGGGTAGCCAACACCTCCTCCATTCATCCCTTCTCCTTTGAGATAGTAATATCATTGCTACTTTGCTCCAAGTTTTGCCGTTTCTATTGTGACTCCATAAAACCTAAAAGGCACTAGTCTACTCATTATAATGGATGATTTATCAAAGAAACATTCAAACCTTTATCCTTGAAGCTTTTACTAACATTTGTTAAACCTAAACTAGACTAACTCCTTAGCTAACTTGCTGCTGTTGCAAAACATTGCTACAACCATACTAATTCAAGCCAAATTGCTGCATTCACCTTCATAACTCATACTTACATCATCTGGAAATCACTTGTATCAATTGCCGGTCAATCTACTAGGTAAGTGCTGAGTTTACATGGTGTTTTCTTGCACTTTTGACCACTAGAATTTGCTGCTGTTGCAAAAGATTGCTACAACCATCTAACTGCAGCAAATTCTCTGCAAAAGTGACTTATTATGCTAGCTAGACATTGCCAAACTTGTTTGTGACAAACTTTTATCATTCTGCTAGGTTAAAGCTATTTCTTCTTGTCATTTTCAAGCACTTTCAAGGCATAACTCTTGTGGCTTTTATAAAATATTAATTGCTGTTATAAACTGTTGCATTGCTGCAAATTCATATCAGCTACCTTGCTTCTTGAAGGTTTATGGTCTTACGAAGCTCTAACATCATATCTTTGTACTTGAAAGTTGCTATATTTTCTTGTTGTCTTATTTTGGGCAGGTACACTTCATTTTACCATTTGCTTCGTCCTTTAAAGACCATAAGAACCTTCTGAATTGAGTGACCAGTGAGAGGGGCGATTTTCTTGCATCCTTGCCTTAGTTATCCGTGCTTTAGGTCACTGGGGACGTCTCCCCTAGGGTAATCTTGATATACCCTTAAATAGAAAGGAGTTTCCTATTAAGGTGACAATGATAGGTCACCCCCTGTTACGCCAATCTTGTTCCCACTTGCCTTGGGGCTTTGGGCAAGTACAGATTGTGCGATAACAAACCCAAAACTGGAATCCTCGGGTTGCATGTAGTGGAAGTTTTAGGACATGTCATGCTGATACCACTTGGAAAGAAACAAGGGTAGATATACATGAAGTGTATAAAAAATATATTTAAAAATTGATGATTGATACAAGGTGTACGGCTCTTTATTTATAGAAATGCATCCAAACGATGTGACTACTCATAAAGAGCTGACTATTCAGGACAACTCTCATTTATTATGAGTACTTTATTTATTTAATCATTTTATCATACTTTACTGCGACATGAGTGTTTATATTATTACATTGTGCCTTATTATATTATGATTAATTATATTTGACCTTTGCCTATAGTATATACTAGACTAGACACTTAGGAGGTTTACTACATTAAAAGAAAGTACTTGCAGGTTTTCCATGGTTGGCTTCTATCTCTCTTTGTATTTACATGCTAGAATATCTATCAAGCTTGATATTAGTGGTTCTGAGGTTTAATTAGAAGACTTTCTCTTAATATTAACAAGTTACAACTTCAGTATACTCTTCTTCAACAAGTTAAACTATGCATTATGTTACCTTTATATATTTTTGTCCTTGTTAAGATCTTCATGACCAGGTTGGTTTTCATGGACGACTCTGTGCTGATTGTAAAACTTCCATAATGGGGTCTGAGAGGGATGCCTAAACAAAGACTTTCACTAATTGCTTGTGTTATTTATAACAGGTACTGTTTTTCGTGAGCCTATTATGTGCAAGAATATTCCTAGGATTATTGCAGGTAATGCAGTAGTTGGTTTACTACATTATTTATTCATTGATGCTGTTCTTTCTTGTTACTGAAGCTGGCATGCATCATGCTCAGGTTGGAAGAAACCGATATGTATTGGGAGGCATGCTTTTGGGGATCAGTACCGTGCTACAGATACTCTCATCAGAGGACCAGGAAAGCTGAAATTGGTATTTGGTATGTTTGCGAGGCTTTTGTTGTTCTTGGTAATGTTTTATATGTGAATACTTTTAAGTTCATTGATAGAAGCCCTTACGATATTCTTCTATGATTAAAGCTAAATCTTCTGCATTGGTCTCAGTCCCAGAAACAGGAGACAAGCCACTTGAGCTCGATGTATATGATTTCAAAGATGGAGGTGGAGTGGCGATGGCTATGTTCAATGTTGATGAGGTCAGATTATTTGTTTGTTTGAATATTGTTTCTTTTATTTCTCATTGCTTTGTTGTTTAGACCATGTTACTGAATCAAGGCTATGTATTCTGGCAGTCTGTGCGATCCTTTGCTCAGTCCTCAATGGTAATGGCATATTCAAAGAAGTGGCCTCTTTATCTAAGTACAAAAAATACCATTCTTAAAAAATATGATGGCAGGTATACTTCTGTGGCATGTTGTTTGGTAAATTGTACAAGTCTTCCTTAAGGTGAACTAGATTTAGTATCATCTGTTTTTATCAACATTTTATTTCAAACAGGCAGCAAAGGTGATGAGTTATATAGAATATTTTGGGAACTGTATATAACAATGATGGATAAGAATATAAGTAAGCATATTTATAGAAATGGCCTGTTCATCTAAGGAAAAAAAATACCATTCTAAAAAAATATGATGGCAGATATACTTCTGCAGCAGGTTGTTTGGTAAATTGTGCAAGTCGTCCTTAAGGTGAACTAGATTTAACATTATCTGTTTGACCTTTTATCTCAAAGAGGCAGTAAAGATGAGACTGTTATAAAGAATATTTTGGAAGTGTATGTAACAATGATTGATCAGACAATAAAGTAGTATGATATCCCCAGTGGTGTTTTCATTATGGCAGCGAGGGACTGTTATAGCACAGGTTGTATTTTGGGAAAAGCCTGACCCAACCACAAAAGTAAGTGCTACAACTAGGGAAGCCTACACCCAACATCACCTTGATGTAGGTCCTGCACTTGAAGTGTGATTAGGTCACTCTAGGGAAGCGATCACGGTGACCCTAGGGGAATGAGATGGAGATGGATGGAGATGAAAGTGAAACCCTTAGAAGTCAAGTGTGTAAGCAGAGTGGGATGTGAGAGGAGATGCCCTGTAAACCTAGTAATTGCTGCCTCAAAGATGTAGTACTTATTTGGATGATTGTACCTGCCCGAGACACAAAGAAAGACACCTTGCAATGCTATATGTTAGTATGGATCAGCAAGTTAAACTTGCTGTCCCTAATCTGCAGCAGTGGATAACAGTTTATATCAGCAAATAAAACATCTAAATCAACATGTAAAAACATAACATTAACCAACAATATTATCAATGAATTTGACAATCAATCATGACTTAAATATAACACTTTGAGATTGAATAAAGCTAGCTGTTATAAAGTGATTTTCTGCAGTAAATTATCAGCCTTATGGCTGTAGCATTCAATGGCATGCAACAACAAAATTAACCATGGATAAGTGCCAAGAACTAGCCTAAAAAGTGTACCCTAGTTAGTAGACTAGGTGAGTGAAGTTAGAGAGATTTCCTAGGGTTAGTTTGTGAGATAAGAGAGAGTTATCAGCTAGGGTTATGCAGCCCTAATGGCTGTAGGATAGTATTTATAACAGCTAACAAAGTAGTGGTAGAAAAGGGACGCCTCAATGAGGCAAGAGAGCTCAAGGCTCAAGGAACACTTCTCCAAAAGATAAACTTGAAACTAGCAAAATTCACTTTTCCCAAGGCAACGATTTTATATCTCCAATGCAATGAACAAATGACTAGTGCCTTTAAATATTGGGTTAATGGAGTCAAGTAAATGAACTAGAGATGCTACCTCCTTGGGGGTGTAAACCCTCTTACTCCCCAAGGCAAGTATCTCTAGTTAGGGTT
>SNQJ01S0106869.1:1497-14999 GCA_010110895.2 Picea sitchensis | reverse complement strand
TTGATGCCCAAAGTTGAAGTGGATTAAGGATTGATTAAGTTTTTTAGTGAAGAGTGAATCCTAGCTAAGTGTCAACCCAATACTCCCCCCGCTTGTACCAAGTAACTGTTGGGTGCTCAAGAAGTATGGCAACGAGGCCTACCCTAGCTCCACAGGTCAACGCAAGGGAAAAGAGTACCTCCCGGAAAGGACGCCGCGCGCCGTGAGACCATCCCCAGCCTAGCACCTTCCGTTGCTTCCTCTAGACCTCGTTTAAATGGTAGAAGTTGGGTCAGTAGAGGTGTCCTATTAAGTCTAGTTAATTATTATGCCTATAGACTAAAAGTTTTTAGGTGATTAGGTGTGTTTAGATGAGTTTTACTTGCCCAAAAAATGTCAAAAAGGGCCAAAACCGAAACTTAAAAGCAGCAAGAAATGAAGTTCTAGATTGTTAGATTATTGCATGTGAAGCATGTAGAGAACTTGAAAAGAATGTTGAAATGAAAGTGATTACTTTTACACAATTTACATGCCCATATGTGTTTGCAAACTTGAAAAGTAGATGCTTAAGAAACAAGAGCTTGCAATGAAAGAGATTTAGTTGCCTTAAACCATCACCATTTGCCCATGAACATTTGCAATAAGATAAATGCTTGGAAAGTAAAACTTGCAAATAAAAGAGACTTCAAAGCATGAGATCTAAATCTATGCCTCCATGGGCTTAAGCTAGTAATTAGTTGTGTGAGACCTACTTCTAGATGATTTTAATCCATTAAGCACAACATAGAAACTAAACAACTAAACTAGCCATACCATATTGGGGGTTGGCTTTGCCAACTTCTCATCCAAGGTGTGGGCAACAAGGCATGCAAAACTTGAAATGAAAAACTGAAAATACAAACCACTCACAAAGGCACAAGGTGAAGGCAAGCCTTCCTATTTTGTGCCAAAGGGGGTTGGAAATGAAATAAGCTAAACTAAATCACTCCTAGCCACACAACCTCGTCCTAATGACAAGTGGGGCAAAGAAAAAGTAAAAACTATGCAGAAAAATAAATATATAACCTAACCCTACGATTTTTGGGGGTGGCTTTGCCAAACTCTCACCCAAGATATAGGCACTAACAAGCTTTACAAAAACAGAAAATTAAGTACAAGAACGCAAGCCTCAAGGGACTCCTGAGGGCTTGCTACAATGCTAGAATGAAAGAGAAATGGTTGGGTGTTGTTACCCAATCAAAAGAGAGGTCATTGGTGTGTTTTGCGACTGAAAATGGGCAGCATAACCCCTTGACCTGGTAAGAACCTGCAAAAACCAACAAGCTATTGCTTGCTGGAAATGCTACAAAACACACAGAAAAGTTAAGAAAATTCTTGTTTTTCAACAGAAATTTCCTACATATAAATTTCAGAAAATAGTATTGATTTTTCGACCTATCTAAGAGTGTTAGCAAACCAAAATCTGAAGTATGATATGTAACAAAAAATGAAAGAGGGAAAAACTATGAAGTTTTAGTGAGCTATGAGGGTAACTTCTTGCTCGAAACTATCCCAACAAAACCCTTGAAGCAAACCTGCAACTTTGAAACAAAGTGTGAGATATGATAGGACAATGGGATGGATAGATAAACAACATGAACAAAATTTATATCATTAGCCATTCAACACATTTAGGCCAACAGCTACACTATTGCCTAACCTATCCTAGCAAACAAAGTTTACCCAAGAGATCTACTCAAAATCCCACAAAATACACAAAGGAACACAATCACCTCATATGTATTGAAGCACCAAGACACAATCCTGTACTCCAAGATCCTCCAAAGCCTTTCTATTAATCAAAGGGAGAGACTGCAGCAATTAATTGCTCCAAACCTGTCAAGAGCAAAATGGAATGAAAGCAAGATGGACAATGAGAGAGAGAGATGGAGCAAGAATTTGGTAGCATAACAATAGCTCAAGAGATGGTGAGAAATGAGTGAAGGAGGGGTTCTATTTATACTTGGGAATGCAAAGCTACCCCTCTTGGATGAGTTACAAGTGTCACACATCAAAGAAAAGTCACTTTTAGGGTTTTGGTAAGTTAGGGTTTTGGCATGGATGGATGAAGTGGCAATGAGTTGGAGTGAGTTGGCAAGGCTTTGAGAAGTCAAATGATGAGTTGTAGGGTCTAGGGAGGCACACCAAGGGATAGAATAAGTTTCTCATTAGATTTTTTATTATTTTTTTACTTTTTGGAGACTTTCTAGAAGGGGCACACCTCTCTAGGGAAAGTGACATTTTTTCTTAATGGCTAGGTGAGGGGGTGATGTGAGGGTTGGAAAAGGTTAGAAAAGTGTTTTCTCATCATCTCTCACCTTTAGTTTACTCAATTTGCTCAAGATTACAAAAATTGACATTTTTACCATGTCAAGCTTAGCAATTAAAATTGTTGTTTTGACTGACTAAGACTTCTGGTGGACAAACACCTAGCAAAAATTGTTCGACTGAGCTGAAACTTGGTCCAAGGGTGTAGGGGGTCTCATTCCATTTCTTTTGAGCACAAATACCCCTATCAAAAGCCCAAGGACCTAGTTTTTACAATATTTGCTAAAAAACAATTAAAATTAATTAATTAAATTACCCAACATTAGGTAATTTTAATTGATTAAGAAAAAACCTATCTAGACTCGATGGAATTCCGCGAAACTTTTTGAGATGTCTTACATGGTCATTTACATCGTTCCTAAACACTAGCTACCAGAGGATGAATCCATTAGAATGCCTTTCACCACTTTGGAGGAATTATTAATGGTGGGAGTGAAAAACTCAAGGGAAATTAATAAGGCTGAAAAGCCAAATTAATAACCTGAGGATAAAAACACTAAGTGAAAGGAACTCTCCTAATGAAGAAATCCTAAGATAACCGACCTAACTATGATCCGTGCAGACCCATTACATTATTAACCCATGCAGGGGTGCAGAAATTCCAATTACAAAAATATGTGCTGGAGGCAAAAATTGCCCTATAGAACCAAATAGTCTCTGACTTGGTAGCATCTGATGATGCATATCTTCATGGTACATGGAGTTGACCCCCTAGTTGAATAAGCGGTCAACAGTACCGAACCGGCCAAGTCAAGCCTTGGCTCGACCGATTCGGTACCAAACTGGCCTCCCAAGTCAATAAAACAACCGAGTCGGACCAGTTTGTGGTTGGCTCAGTCAACTCAGTCGAGTTCAAGTCCGATTCAACCGAGTTTTAATACATTGGTGAAAACTAGATCCAAGCACTAGATCCATTTCAGATCACACCTCCCTATTTTAGGATTTGAGTCCCGCAAAAGCTCTAACACCATTTTTCTTCAAGGGTCTCAAACTTGGGCTTTTGATAACATCGATTCTTTTCAATCACTCAAACTTGGCCAAGTGTTCTCAAGCTTGGGCCTAGTACCAACAGGATTCCTCCCATCTTTGAAATTGGCTTTAATACCATATGATCCATAAAGGTGGGCTTATGGCCCATCCATCTCACCAACATTGATTTTAAAATGCAGAAATTAATTTTATTGTAAAATTCTGCTTACAGTTCCATTGTACATAAATTGTATTTAATTTGCAGGCTATAATTAAAATGCAAAAAATATAGTATTTAAGGAAGCAATCATACACACATAATAACAAAAAGTTTACTCTAGAAACCCAACCTTGGGACAACCAGCAAATTATGGTGTCTTCGGTTCATTGATGAATTTTATAAGAGAAATCATACATGCAGTATGAAACATGTACCCTGTCTAAGAATTCGAGTGTTCTTACTCTTTTCTGCACATACAGAATTTTACAACTTTGGAGCAATTCTACATACAACTCCTACTTGAATTTTGTCCTCTTTCTCTTCTATAGAAATCATTAAGGCTCCAGAAAATTTTGAATACTTCTCCAAAGAAGGATAGCAACATGGCAACCATATGACTTTCCCACATTGATTCCTTTGTCTCTATTGCTTCTTGAACCCTCTTCATCTGGACAGACACCATTCATTTAATTTATTGTGTTCAAGACCATGATCTCTTACTAAGATTTCACATGCCCATTCAAGTTCATGCACTTGTTGCTTGCACCTGTAGAACCGCTCAGACTTCTTATTCCAAATATGGACAGACCTTTGTGTTCAGGCCTTCATCCTCTCTTCTTTGGAATAGTCAAGCTCACACACTTGTTGCTTCCACCTGTAGAACCGCTCAGACTTTCTTGTTCCAAACATGGACAGACTTTTGTGTTCAGACCTTCGTCCTCTCTTCTTTGGAACAGTCTTCTTTCTACAACTTCTTCAATAGTACTCTTGAGTAGCTTCAAAAGTGATTTCTTCGGCAATATCCACAGCCCATGTCTTTGTCTCCTCCTATGTCCTCTTTAATAAACCTTCTATATTAAGGCCAAGGTATACTTTATACTTATTTTCATCCATTTTGCTTGGGAGAGAGGAGCCATATTAAGGTGTGATTTTTTGGATATAAATGGCTCTAAAAGCAATCTGATTTAAGATAATTCTCTGTAGTAAATTCCAGATTGCAAAACAAAACAGAAAAAGGGTAAAAGAGAAGATTTTGTAGGGTTTTTTGGTTGGTTGAGAAGGGAAGAAAACCCATGCTTGCTTTGGTTGGGCTATGGGGTCAAGATGCACCTTAAGGGGGTGATTCTTCAAATGATCTAGAGGATAAGTAGGGCTGTCAAAACAAGATCCCACAAATCCTAGATCTAGCAAACAAATTACTACAAGAATTGGAAGGGAGGGGCCTTCAAGAATCATACCACCTCCAAAACAACTAGAGTGTTTTTACTTGAAAGGGAATGAATGTTTTTTTGTTCACAAGGAATAATGGAGCAAAAATTCACACACTTCAAGCAAAGAAACAAGAGGGAAAGAACTTACCTCTCCAATGTAGCAATACCACTCCTCTATGGAGCCCAAATTGTCTTTGACAAGTCCAAACCTGCAATAAAAACTCACTAGTATTGCTCCAAGAATATGTCACATTTCAAGAAGGTTGATCATCCACCACCAAAGACATAGACAAGAGACGAGCAAAAAAAAATTATTCCAATAGTTTCCAACAATTTTACAATGAGGAGTCTCTTATTTATAGATGAAGAGCTCAACAACCTTTACAATAAATAGCATTAGATCTCTAACAACCCTAGATCTATGCTCAAAAAACTAAAGAGAATCTAGTCAACAACAATATCATATGGTGGACTAATTCTACATGTACAATACAAGAGAATAAATTCCTTTACAAAGTGGACGCCCTCCTAGAAATGTGTCCCACGTGTGAACCAATCATCACGAAAGTGGGATATCCTCAAACGAGTGGTCAAAAATGCGGTGATAATCTTCCAATGACAAATTTTAAAAGCACCATAATTGTGTCAATTTTTGCCCAAAATTCCATTTTGACCACATTTTGGAAATCATGTGGCCACTCTGCATCTATTGGCATTGATTTGGTGGAATTCTAGATAGTTTGTCAAAAGATTGTTGCTCCTAAAGCTAGGCCGCCCTCAAAATATGTGCAACAATATCCTCAAGTGGACGTTCTCATCAAAAGTGAGATAGACATGGTCATAATATAACAAACTCCCTCATTAAGGGGGGTCGACCTCATCAAAGTGTAACAAGATAGCCTCAAAATGCTCAACAAGTCCTCCACATGTGTGGATCCAATGAAAATAGGAGGGACATCCCCTCAAAAGGCTCCAACAAGTGCTCAAGATGCCCACACATGTGAGATAAAAGCCCAAAAGGTTAGTCGCTCCTCAAAATCCTCCAACGTCCCTCATAAATTGTGCCAAATGAGTGGAAAGTAGGCACGTGTGGTCCTCAAGTGCAACAAACTCGATCAAATGGTCAACAAGGAGCAAGTCAACCCCTCAAATGAGTGATGATGTGACATGTGTGGCATCCAAGAGAGTGTGTACGGCCTGTCACAATGCCCAATGTAAATCTCACAACACCCAAGGTAGATCACAACACTCTAGGCAATGTACACAATGTTCTAGGACACAAGTCCCAATGTATGTACACAAATCTTGAGGCAAGTACACTAATCCCAATGCAACATGATGATGAGTCATGCCTCGATATACATGCCATTAGGCAAAGAAACATCAAGTATCATCTTTTAATTTCACAATAACTCATTGAATTTATACCATTTGCTAAGTTTAACCAAGGTGGGGACAACATCAACCACTATTACATGCGACAACTCCTAAAACAAGAAGCATTTCCTAGAACACTAAGTAAGGGGTATGTGATGATGGATGATATGATAAAGGCAGGTAACTTCATGAGTTGACTCTCATAGCCACATAAGGTTTGTTTAAGATATTCATCCACATGAGTGCCTTTAAAGAGAGGGTGCGTTTAGCATTGAGTTACCAATCCTTAGCCCTTTTTCTTTATTCGATTGGTCTCTTTCTTTAGATATGCATTGTTAAGCATGGGACTTGGGGCATTGGGTCTTTTGCAAGGTGGCATGGCTCAAGATTTTTCATTTGTCTTTTGACATTGGTTGCATCAACCTTGAGCTTATAGCTCTTAAGATGAGGCTTTCTTCATAGTACTATGAAGCATGAACCTTGCTATGACATATGACAAACATGTTGATGTTTGTAGCATCGGACAAGTACTTCCGCACAGATCTAAGTGTCTAGACATGTGGAAGTCATCCAAAGCCTTCAACCTTAGTAATTTACTTTAATTAAAGGAATTATTAAAGTAAAGTGCTTTTATAATTAAAGTGAGTTTAATTTAATGAAATGCTAAAGTTATTAGCATTAGTGAATTAAATGAATCTTAGTCGTTGATCTCAAGTGAGGTGAGATCTAATCTCAACTATTAATCACTTTGGAGATTAGGGTTATGTTTGATTCTGTCATAACTCAAGATTATAAAAAGCAAGGCTAGGTCAAGGAGAAAGACTTCCACTTGAAGAGAAAAAAAGGAATTTTTCTCAAGTGTTTGAGTCACTAAGGACTGTGATCCAAGGGGATCTCAGCAAAGGTGAAGAAGGACTTTTTATCTAGAAATCAAGTCCAAAGGAGGTGTTATAGCACAGGTTGTAGGTTGGGAAAAGCCCGACCCAACCACAAAAGCAAGTGCTACAACTAGGGAATCCTACACCCAATGTCACCTCGATGTAGGTCCCACAATTCAAGCGTGACTAGGTCACTCTTGGAAGGCGATCCTGATGACCCTAGGGAGAATGAGATGTAGATGGATGGAAATGAAAGTGGAACCCCTAGAAGTCAAATCTAAGTGGAGTGAGATGTGGAAAGAGATGCCTTGTAAATCAAGTGATTGTTGCCTCAAAGATGTAGTACTTCTATGGATGATTGTACCTGCCCGAGACACAAAGAAAGACACCTTGCAATGCTATATGTAAGTATGGATCAGCAAGTTAAGCTTGTTGTCCCTAATTTGCAACAGTAGATGACAATTTATATCAGCAAATAAAATGTCCAAATCAGCATGTAAAGCACAAGATCAATTTTAAAGCACAAGATCAATTGGCTCAAGGCTCAAGGAACACTTCTCAAAAAGATAAACTTGAAACTAGTAAAATTCACTCTTTCCAAGGAAACAATTTTATATCTCCAATGCAATGAACAAATGACTAGTGCCTTTAAATATTGGGTTAATGGAGTCAAGTAAATGAACTAGAGATGCTACCTCCTTGGGGGTGTAAACCCTCTTACTCCCCAAGGCAAGTATCTCTAGTTAGGGTTTGAAGATGAGGGGTGTAAATCCTCTTACTTCCTCAAACAAAGCCTTGCAACATCAATAAACTTCAAGCAATAAAAGATGAAGACTAGAGTGGGGGTGTAAATGCTCTTACTTCCCACCTAGCTCAGAGAACAATAATCCTTGACTTGAAACAAATGATAGCATAAGAGTAAAAACCATACCAAATCAAGAAGATGCTAAGATAATCCACCATAAAAGCTAGAAACCATTCATCCAAGGCTAGCGCCTCACTCCTCCATCAACCATTCACCAAAGATTGCCATTAACAAATGCACAAGAGACAAATATGCCAAGTGTAGCGAAAATTTCAGATCAAGTCTTCTCACAAGAGGGAGAGTTATGTTATAATGAGATCTTATGATCTCTTATTTATATAAAATGTCACCAAGGTGACTTGTCTACATATTTAGGGGTAAACCACAAGACTAGGGGTCAACAACCCTAATCTTGCCCCCTTTACCAAAGTAATATTAAACAATTCATTTAAAATTTCACTTTTGCATAAATAAAACCCTAATTTACATGGACATCACCCCTTTAGGGGACGTTTTGACACTTGGAACAAGTCGTTGATGTTGGAGTAGCAATGGTAAGCCTCCAAAGGCCACATGTCAATCATCTAGGCAATCACCTCATGGTCAAGGCCTCATCCTCCTCAAAACATCCATGTGTCAATGAGTGGTAACACCACCACCAAACCCTAGCCCCCAAATATTACGTCAAGCTCAAAAAGGAGACATTTTGCCCCTCCTAGGAAAATCATTTAGCATGTGAGGCTTGGGCTAAGTCTTCCACATCATCTTCTAGGTCTCCAATACTTCGTCCCTGTGATCCGACATGTGGACCCTTGGCATCCAACCTGTGGACTTGCAGCCCCATGGAAGCCCAAGCTAGGCGTGTTCTTCCAAAACTGTCCACCAACTAGGTCCTGCAAAGACAAATAAGCACGCCCTCCAAGGATCTCAAGTCATAACATCATGATAAGTGAATCCAATCAATAAATGAGTCACCTAAGCATGTGCATCAAAGATCACTATATCAAACAATTAACTGCTCAAAGACATTATACGACTTGTCAAGCTTGAATATGGGAGGGTTGACGAGGTGTCATATTGGGTAGATCTTGCCCTAGGTCAAGGAGAGTTTCCAAGAGATCCCTCTCTAAGCCATGTAAAGTGGGTGAAGTGGTTGGGGTCAAGACTGTTGAATTTCTCACTATGCTAGTTCAAGTTCATGCATTTTAATTTTAATTTTGTTTAGCATTATCTGAACCATAAACATCGTAGCAACAATACATTAGCTACAGTAAACCAAGATCACAAGAAGAATAACCATGCACAAAAGACACCAGAAATATCCTAGGAAAACCATTCTCAATCGAGGGGAAAAACCCAGCAATCCTTTGCTATACTGCCAAGAGAAGATCCACCATTCCACCACCAAACCTAGCACACAAGAGGGTGTTGTAATTCTCATAATTTCAGACCACAACTTCTGAAATCATGAGATGACACAATAATGAGTGTGTTTCCTCAATGGGGATTCACCATTATTTATACAAAACTTATCACATCAAATGATGTGTCCATTGGCACAATAGGGCCGACCTGTACAGCTTAATAATATAATAAATAGAATTAATAATTACAATATTAATTATCTTTACATGGTGGGGCCGACCTGTACCCTTTACAACATAATTAGGGTTACAGGTAAATCTTACTCTTAGACAATATAGCAAGGATCTCACACATCCACTAGTGCTCAGCCACTAGGGACACGTCCACTAGTGCTCCGCCACACGGACGTCCTACTCAATAGATCTCTATCTCAACTGAGTCCAAAGGAGAATCATCTAGAGTACCATCTCAAGCCTGACTCAACTGAATCCACAAGGCAGGAGACCTCACGTCATAACAACTCAGTGCAGAGTCTGACGCACACCCATCACATGGGCACCTTCACCCCACATAGGGGTACACATCGTCTCATCTCAATCTAGAGAGGAACGACACACCCATCTCATGGGCATCCACACCCCACACAGGGGCACACATTGTCTCATCTCAGTTCAGAGAGGAACGACACACCCATCTCATGGGCATCCTCACCCCACACAAGAGCACACATCATCTCATCTTAGTCCAAAGATGAACGACACACCCATCTCATGGGCATCCTCACCCCACACAGGGGCACACATCGTCTCAACTCAGTCCAAAGAGGAACTTCACACCCATCACATGGGTACACACAACACATCGACTCTCTCACAGGTCGACTCGACTCAATCTCAGAGGAGAACGTGTCCTGGAGGATGTCTCACGACGCTGCAATCATCAACACTCCCTCTCAGCTAGGGAGGCATTCTCGACTAGGCCAAGTCTCTCACGAAAGTACTCAAACTTCATCTTGGCAAGCAGTTTGGTGAAGATATCTACAATTTGCTCATGTGTAGGAAGGTACTGCACGTGTACTACTTTCCTCTGAACCATGTCTCTGATATAATGATATTTTATCTCAATGTGTTTCGATTTATCGTGAAACACAGGGTTCTCAGAGAGCTTCACACAGCTCTAGTTATCACAATGAATAATGGTAGAACCCATCTCATGATCAAATAAATCTGTCAGGAGCTTGCGAAGCCACACTACTTCACAAACTACCACACTCAACGCTATATACTATGTTTATGCGGTACTCAAAGCCACAGAGCTCGCTTTCCTGCTGCACCAGGAAACCATGGCAGTACCCAATGTAAAACAACAACTGGATGTGCTCTTCCGGTTCACTGCACTCCCTACCCAATCTGCAACAACATATCCCTGTAATCTCATGACTACACTAGAAGCATATCTCAGGTCATATCCAACTGTACCTCGTAGTTATCTCAATACATGCTTCGCTGCTATCCAGTGAGTCTATCTCGGCTGACTCATGAATCACGAATCCCTCTGGCTTCTCGATGTAAACTTCTTCCTCAATCTCACCATTGAGAAAGGTTGTCTTTACATCCATCTGATGTAGTTTCCAACCCATAGATGTAGCTAGTGTAATGATAGTACGGATGGAAGTGTATCGGGCTACAGAAGAAAATGTCTCCTCATAATCAATTCCCTCTACCTGTGAAAATCCTCTGGCTACAAATCTCGCTTTGTACTTCTCGACACTTCCATCAGCTGCATGCTTGATATTATAGTGACTTCCCTTCTGGTCTCAGAACAATATCCCACACATCATTCTTCATGATGGACTGATATTCTTCTGTCATGGCATCTTGCCATACCTGCTGACCTGCTGCTTCTCCATGACAAGAAGACTCAGTATCAATGATGTGGCTCATGGTTGAAACATAGCTCGAAAATCTCTTTGGTTTCTTGCTCTCTCGGAATGTGCCTCGAGGAGCTGCATGTCCCTCTGCCTCTTGCAAAGTTTGTCGAACCCAAACAGGCATTTTATAGCCTACTACAATGTCTCTGGAAATATCAACTGGATCAACTAGATTGACTGGATCAATGGTTGTCTCCCTCTGAACTGTCGAAGGGGGAGAAGGTGTTGTTTCTTCCTTCTTCTCAAATGTTTGACTCCCTCTGAGTCAAGTGACTCCCTCTCAAGTCTGAAGGATAGACATCTTCCTTTTCCTGTGATGCTATCCTAGAGACATCTCATGTCTTCCCAGGTCCTCTACTGACTCTACCGTACTTTGTTGGCCTCCCATACTAGGATAATAACCAAGATGACCTCTCATAGGGATAATAATCACAATGGCCTCCTGTACTAGGATAATGGGCTCCCGTACCAGGGATAATGGCCCTTCAATAATGAAATAAGAAATATGGCCTCCCGTTGGGATAACAACCAAAAATAAAATAAATGGACTCTCGTACCAAGGATATTGGTCCTACAACAATAATAAAAAACATACCTAGAAATCATTCAAGGGTCAGTATACTTTACCTTTCAAAGAAAGTGTTCTTTCCGACAATCATCATCATCAAGTTCCCTTGACTTCTTCTGTGGTGGATACTCATCGACATCGGTTGTTCCTCTTCTGGAACTTGTACTGGATAGATGGCTTGGATATGCTTCAGACAATTGCTTCAAAATAGCCTCAGGTCTGCCAACAGGGTTGACCTTAGATCCAAAGTTCTGTTAGAAACTCAGCTTTGGTTCTACCTTAGTTCTGTCCACAGGGCGGCCTCAGATTGGCCTTAATTTGTTGTCATTCTGCATAAGAAACTTCGGCCATATTGTCTCAGGAACTTGGCCTCATTGTTGTCCAAGGGAAGTCCATGACTTCTGAAATTTTCTCTAACATATGGCCTTAATTCTGCCATAACATAAGCCTTAGAATAGACCTTGAAATCTGTCATATCACTGTTCAAAACAGCCTTAGAATCAGGTTCAAACTTTGTTACAGAACTGCCATAAGCTTGCTCAGAAAACTACCATAGAGCAGGTCTTTAACTCGGCCTCTTTGCAGCCTCAAGTCTTCAAAAGATTTGTTGCCTCAAACCACACTTTTAGACCTCAAACCAGGCCTTAATATGCTCAAAAAAGACGGACTTCAACCTCAGCCTTATAGCCTCAGAAACTCGACTTTAATGCCTCCGTCAGATCAGCCTTAAAATACTGCCCAGCAGTCCTGTGGCTGATGTCCCTTAGCATGCCAAGGCTCTTCTTGTTGGCAGCCTCCTCTCAGCAGGCTGAGCCTTAAACCTTGTTGTTTCTACCCTTTTCAGCCTCCTTCAAGCTGGCCGAGCTGTGTGGCAGCCTATCTAGGGCCTGTCGCCAACCTTTAAAAACTCATTACAAGGGTCTGGCCCTTCCTTTACACCAGCGGCAGGGGTCTAGCAGCTTCAAACTATCCATGGCTGCCTTCTTTGACTGTGCAATGGTCACCTTCAAGAACTGCTCTGATGCCATGTTGAATTTCTCACTATGCTAGTTCATGTTCATGCATTTTAATTTCAATTTTGTTTAGCATTATCTGAACCATAAACACTGTAGCAGCAATACATTAGCTACAGTAAACCAAGATCACAAGAAGACTAGCCATGCACAAAAGACACCAGAAATATCCTAGGAAAACCCTTCTCAATCAAGGGAAAAACCCAGCAATCCTTTGCTATACCGCCAAGAGAAGATCCACCATTCCACCACCAAACCTAGCACACAAGAGAGTGCTGTAATTCTCATAATTTCAGGCCACAACTTCTGAAATCATGAGATGACACAATAATGAGTGTGTTTCCTCAATGGGGATTCACCTTTATTTATACAAAACTTATCACATCAAATGATGTGTCTATTCGCACAATAGGGCGACCTGTACAACTTAATAATATAATAAATATAATTGATAATTACAATATTAATTATCTTTACATGGTGGGGCTGACTTGTACCCTTTACAACATAATTAGGGTTACAAGTAAAACTTACTCTTAGACAATATAGCAAGGATCTCACACGTCCACTAGTGCTCAGCCACTAGAGACACGTCCACCTGTGCTCAGCCACAGGGACATCCTACTCAACAGATCTCTATCTCAACTGAGTCCACAAGAGAATCGTCTAGAGTACCATCTCAAGCCTGACTCAATTGAGTCCACAAGGCAAGAGACCTCACATCATAACAACTCAGTCCAGAGTCTGACGCACACCAATCACATGGGCACCTTCACCCCACACAGGGGTACACATCGTCTCATCTCAATCCAGAGAGGAA
>SNQJ01S0106868.1:5491-35445 GCA_010110895.2 Picea sitchensis | reverse complement strand
TCGAAAATATCCCTCTCTAAGCCATGTAAAGTGGGTGAAGTGGTTGGGGTCAAGACTCAATGGGCGTAGGGCTCATGACATACAAGAGGTCGTAGTGTCTCATTCATGGGTGCCTTTGTAGAGGGTGTGTGGTACCTTCGTCCGCAATGCACTTTTTCCAAGCCCATTATTTTTCCATTCTTTCATTCTTTCATAAATTCTAAGGAAAGTTTGAAGGCCACTGCCCTGGTGTGGTATCCATGTTATGGTAGTGTCACCCACAAACACCTAGTGGAAATGATAATGTTGGCTCGTGATGAGACCCCCTTTCTCTCGGCCATGCAATTGAGAGTCATTACCCTATCTTGGTGACCAGATGATGGTAATTTCACACCACTAGATATTCATGGACATGATAGGTTGGCTCATGATGAGACCTCCTATCCTCCAACTAACATTTTAAGCATTATTTATCATGTTTTATTGTGGGTCCCCCTTTTCTCAAAGATAAGCGTTTCATTTCTTTCTTGGGTGATGCTTGGGCAAAGCATCTAGAAGGTTCATACATAGGGTTTTATATTTTACCCAACATCAATCCCTCTGGGCCTTCAACCCTTTCTTCCCGTAGAATGAGGTACAACCCTTTCTTGGGTCAATACACCCTAAAATCCCCAGAGATAAGGAAATGGGGGGAAATAGTGATGGAAAGTGGTAAACATGGTCGGGAATGGTACGATGGATATTAAAGGGAGTTCCTAGTAGCAAACCCATCCCCAATGAAGACCACTTACTAGGGCACAATGTCAACCAACAAGATGAAGCACGGCAAAAAGCATAATTTCCAAGAAGATATCATGAAACCTAGAGCAATCTAAGATACAACATACTCAAATTCCTTAAATATTGAAATGATGCTCACCATAATACTGAGTTGTACCTCATGGAGCAAGGCCCAATGCCTTCCGAAAGCCAGCTAATGTGGTGGATGCCATATGAAAATATGCGACCTCTGTGGTGGTGGTGAGAAGGGTCTCCAACTGTGCAAAAGGGTATTGTTGGTCATGTAGTCTCTCAGCACTCCATATTTGCAACCTGAGGGGCTTGAGACATAATCTCCTTAGTTATCCACAAAATGGGGATAGCATCTGGCTCCTACTTGGGGACATGTGCTCGTCGTAGAGTGCATGAGAACCGCAACATCTCCTTGTAGACATATGCCTTCCAAAATTTCAGACAAAGATATCAGAGCATATAGGGTGTTGCTATCACCCTTCATCCATATATATAAATAAATCCAAAATAGAAACTAATCTAGAAAAGAAAAATTGACATTTTTTCAAAAATTTCTAAGCTAAGCATGAAATCAATATGCAAGTAGAGAAAAATGAAAATGAAATGCATCTAAACTAGTATGAGCAATCAAGATGCAAATGTTGGGAAACCAAGATGACTTATCTACTTACCTAGGGCCTTGGGGCCCTGAAGATCAAGTGATATATGATGTCAGGTGAAGTCGTACAACCAGTGTAACCAGTTGAGGATATCATGAAAGTATCTCCCCTGGAGAGAGAAACCATCAGCCCGATCATCTTTCCTGAAAGTGTAGCCACAAGACTGATCAATCCATCTCTGAAGGGGCCTACTATATGTAGACAAAGGCTCATCTTCATCTGTGCACAAAGACTCACTACTTTTCAAGGACTGAGAGTAAATGAGAGATCGTAAGAATACTACATGGTCTCTAGGAGAAGAGGGTAAGTGGTAAGGAACAATATCAGGTGTAGAGAAACGTCGCCTCTTCTCCTTGGAATCTTCATGAAAGTATCCAAGATGAAAATACTTTTTCTTTGAAGAATGAACCTCCGATTTATCTAAGGTGGCCACATCTTGGTATTCCTCAAAATCTGAACACAACGGTTGAAAGTACTCATAAAACATATATGCATCATCAAAAGGGTATGTATCAAGGGATGGACGAAAATCATCTTGAAAATGTTGTGTAGGATCATCCTCGAATGGATGGAACAAATCCATAAACATATCATCATCAGGTTGGCACGTATATGGACCATCCGGATGTAAAAAGAAATCCTATGAAGAAATACTTTCTATATCCTTTATCCGAGATGTGCCTTCAATGTCGTAGATAGGATCTCCATAAAAAATGAAACAACCCAAATCCCATCTGCATCTCCCAGTCTATATGAAATCATCAATGTGATCATCAACTATATCCGAGGGTTGTTCCATTATTTCATCTATATCATAGGAGTTTATTAATTCTTCACAAGAGTGGACAACTTCATCTTCTTCAAAAAGGACGGTAGATAACAATGTCTCGCTCAGGCCTTCTGCAAGAGAAACTTCATCGATATCCTTCTGGAAACTTTCTTCTCTTGCACAACCATGGAACAAAGCATCATCAAAGTTTTCAAAAGGATTAAAACTCATCATGTTCTCTTCTTGATGTGCAGGAGGAGCAGAGATCTAGATGTCCTCATCAAGTGGAAGGGCAGATGCTTCATCTTCATCATATGTCTCATCTAGATCTTCTTCATCAGGATCTTCTTCAAGGTTTTCTTCATCCTCATCTATAGGAAAACCCTCTCTTCAAAGAACATCTTTGAGCTCTTGAAAAGTATCTTATAAATTCTGGGTAGTTGGCCGATAGTGCTTGAGAAATTCTTCAATGAGCTTGGTAGAAGAGGGGATGCTCTTTGGATTACATGAGTGTGCAAGCAAATTCCTTTGACTTGATTCTAGTGAATATCCAAAAATATTCATTAGCACATCCTCATGTAACACATCTAGGCTTGAAGCATACTTCATATAATTTACGACATGGGTGACTGCTAAAGCTGGATCGCCATTAAAATTAGGGCAACTTTACCTCCACTCTGGGGAGAATAATTTGGATATCTAGGAATATCTTGAACATCAAAGGAGAGATAAACCTTATGGAATTCCCATGGTAAGTCCCGTGAGGCCATGGTTCCATTACTTAGGGTAATACCTCAATGGAGTCGCCAATTGAACTCAAGGCTCATCAAAGGATGAAAAGGGATAAGGGAAAGGTGGGTTCTTGGAAGGTGGAGTCGCCAGATGAGCTTCAAGAAAAGCTCATCAAGGGTGGAAATGGAACGTCCCTTGGGTGGAGTCATCAGGCAAGCTAAGGGAAAGGCTTTGGGATAGCTTGTCAAAGTGTCATTATGGTTCCGAAGAGGATTCAAAATCCTCCCCAGAAATGACACCAAAATGTTATCGCAAAAGTTGTAGGTTGGGAAAATCCTAACCCAACCACTAAATGGAGACAACTAAGAGTTCACCTACCCACTGTCACCTTAGGCAGGTGTCCCCTTCACTTTAGAGGTGAGGTAGTCACCTCAAAGGGGGAATCCCAGTGACCCTAGGGGGAATGAGAGGAAGATGGAGATGAAGTCCTTAGAGGTCAAATCTAAATGATGTAAAAGGATTGGAATAAAGACTTTGGAAGGTCCAAGGGTTTCCAAGTATGTTGAGTAACCTACAAATAGTGAAATACCCGCCCAAGATACAAGAAAAGCTAGCATGTATTGCAGTAATAATCACATGGACAAGAAAGTTAATCTTGTTGTCCCTACAAGAAGTTGTTAGTAATCATGTATATCAAAAATAAAATTCCATTACAAGTAGCAAAATAAATGCTAGAGATCAAGTAGAAGATACAAGAGAAAGTCTAGTTAATGACTAGCTAAACTCAAGATGAAAAACCAATATTCTAGCATGAAAAGATAAGGCTGTTGTAAACACTTGTTTGTAGGAAATTATATCAATATTATGGCTGTAACATTCAATGCATTACAACAAGAAAATCAGCCACTGAAAACCCTCCAAAATTTGCCAATAAATGCGCTAGACTAAGAAGAGTAAGTATGCAAACTTTGGGAAAATTCTAATGGTTGATTAGGGAGTTGCTCAAGCAAATGATTTAGGGTTTCTGCAGACCTAATGGTTGAAGATGCAATTTTATAACAGCATCAATAAGTATCCCTTTGATAGGGACGCCCTAGTGGTTGTGAGGTGCCCAAGGCACAAAGAATATAATCCAAGTTGCAAGAAGTAAAAATGATGAGAAATCATGTTTCCCAATGCAATATTTTGTTTCTCCAATGCAAGACTAGTGTCTTTAGTTATGGGTTAATGAGGTCAGAAATAAAGAGCTAGGGTTACTAAATCCTTGGGGGTGTAAACCCTCTTACTTCCCAAGGAAAGTAGCCTAGCTAGGGTTTGAATATAAGGGGTGTAAATCATCTTACTTCCTCAACTAAACCCTTGCAAAGTAACTTCATACAGGTTTGTAACCACAACCTATATGCAGTGAGAAATTGGATAATAAGACAACAATCCTATGACAAAATAATTGTCCCAACCTGCAGATATTTATACCCATAGAAATTGGTTCAACTTCTAACAGTCGACTCAGCCACACATAAAGATACAACCCAACAATTGTATAGTTCACTCAGCAAAAGGTAACTTGGTGCAGCGACAATGTAAATCATTCCCAGCACTGTAAACTCGCTCCAGATGGTAAAGAGCACGACATAGAACACACAAAATACTCATCTCAGCATAAAAATAACATTGTTGGTCACTAGAAATACGCCCAGCCTGTATACAAACTCAGCCTCTGACCAAATGTAATGTCCCCACTTTGGGACATCATCACAGTGCAGAGGTTTATGATGACCAAAGTAACCAGATGGATGTTATAGTGAGTACAAGGGTTATTGAGAGGTATTGTGGGGTCCAACTTGCATTACTCATCCTAGTTCATCATCATGAGCCATTCCGTACAGGTTGGATTTGGTTTTGTTGCATTCCGACGATTTCCATGATTTTGACTATTTTGAGCTATAAGTTAATTGAATTCACTAAAGAGGTCATTTTGGGCACATTACTTGGAGGAACCTCTCAATGTAATAGCTCATTGGAATCGAGAGAAGCAACACTACAGGATGGGATGGTGAGAAGTGACTTTCAGTGGCTAGGGAAGCCACAAGGAGAGATAAGGTGTTTTTCAAAGTGGCTAGGAAGCCACAAGGAGAGATAAGGTGTTTTTCAGAGGTAAAAGGTTAATTAATTAATTAAAGTGATTTTAATTAATTAATTAAATATTAATAAAATGAAAGTCACTTCTTTGGAGGACAAGAGAGCCAAAAGTATAAAGGAAAGGCAAGGGCCCTTCTACCTACCCATGGATATCCAGCTTTAGCTAGTGAGCCCAACATTGGGTTTTGAGGGCGACTTAATTACAAACCCTATAGGATGATTCGATGATGAAAGATTCACCTAGCTTGTCCCAAGCTTATTCTTAGAGATGCAATACCCTCCCACACCACTCTAGTTCCAAATCTACTCAACTGCAGAAGGATTCTACATCATTTACATGTGCAGATAGAGAGAGGGAACACCAGCTAGGGTTTCCAAAGAAGAGGGGCTTACCATCCATTGAGGGAGGATTCATCCCATCGCAGGGAGAAGTGATTTTGGGAATTCTGGGTATTGGGTTTTCCTTGCAGTGTCTTAGCATCATTCTTAGTTGTTTCCAAAGGCATTTCAGTGGAGGATTTATTTGTATTGGGAGCGACGCCACCCTCCAAGAGGAGGGTGCACCATTATTTGAGGGTAGCTAGATCTAAGAATCTAACAGGTGCATTTTGGCCATTTTAGCACTTTGGTTTTCATTGTCGTGCCCCGACCTATCATTCTAGTGGATTGGTGGAGTTATCGGAGGTCTCTAGGAGAGGTTGAATTATTAGGGTTTCGTGCAGCATCTAGTGGGGTGCACCATTCATTGGAGGAGTTTCATATCCATAGGGTTTGAGAGTGGCTTTGGAAATTTGAGCACCTGGGTTGTGCTTACAGTAGCCTCGACTATCATTTGGCATATTTCTGCATTGATACTTGCGTAGGGTTGAATTGTTGAGGAGTTTAAAGATTCGTACCAGATCGCAGACTATCTCGCTAGGGGCCGCACCCCATATGGCCGCATCTATACTTTCTTTGATCTTCATTGATATTTGGCCTTTGGAGGCTTCATGGCATCTCCATTGGAGCATTTTGTAGCAACTTATATTGTCTATCTTCTTAGCCATCTATTGAGCATTCCAGACGTGGCCTACATTGTAGTAGGTTCTTCTATTTCATAAATAAAAACATATTTGAGATGTTTGCTTGTATATCATATTGCATATGGTTGAGCTATGTTCCATGATTGTATCTTCTTGTTTATTGCTGCAAAACACATATAAACACATCGATAAACCCTAAGTAACAAATCAAGAGGCCATCCTGCAAGCAAACACATGTAAACAAGTAGATCAACAAAGTGTTTGAAAATACCACAACCAGTAAAAGTTTTAAAGACACCCAAAATCGCGATGTTCTGCATAATGGTTTGGGATCATTACACCAAATACTTCACCCAACACAAGGGATGTGACCCCTAGATGAGAAATCTCGGTCACCCAACAAGGGAACACGACCATATTTGAAGGGATCTTCTACAACACTCTTAAATCAACCCCAATAAGCAATGGTTTTAGCCTCTAGAAGGTAAATCGACCTGTACAATACTCATCTCTCCCAGCAAAGGAAATGACTTGCCAACAATGGTAAAATCCGCCTCTTTTGATAGAGAACTTTGCCCAAACACGAGACAACTCGTCCAGCCGAGGAAAACACCACAAATAGCACACAAACTCACCACAACAAGACAAGAATCGGACTTCAATACAGAAAATCACCCTCAACAAGTAGACTCAGTCTCCTCAAGCAAAAATCGATCTCTACACATGAAAAACCAGCTGCCACATGACGATATACTTAACCATACTGAAGCACAATGAAGAAATCTGGATGATCTCTTCTCACTGACCAGCTAGGGTTGGATAGTCTCACCACCGAAACCAATCTTCCATACTCTTTAGGGTTTTTTCATCCCAAGAGACAAAGCCACAAGAGCTCTCTCACCCCATCATTTTAGAAAAATACACATGCATAATGAGAGAAAGGAAGCCCTCATTCTCCTTTTAACTTTTTGTTGACCTTTTTTGAGCCTTTTACCCCTTTAATAAAGTAAAGTGACTTTTGTAAACTTGTGTCACTTAAAACACCCCTTTTTAATAAACCATTTTTAATGCCGGAAAGTGATTAATTGGATTTTAAGACATTCCCGGACGTCGGAGTCCCTTTTTCATCATCCCAATCTCTAGATATTTTTTTCTGCCCAACGAGCTATTACACTTTTAAGAAACTTTCTTTTTCTAGGCATCACCGCAACTTATACACGTACCATAGTACCCATTATCAAGCCGGTGATCAGATCTTCATTTGAGGTGCTAGACCATTCGGTTTTTCAAAATTTTCATCTATGTCATTCACTAGGGTGCGACGATTCAACATTGTCGCACTTTATCCTTCTCTAGGGTGCTAATGATTCAACAACCCCCCATAAAATTGGGTTTTTGTAGTAAAATAGCCATATCTCAAAACTGGATCCGGCCTAGATGAAATTTTGACCAGAGACGTATGACATAGGGATTCTCATGCTCAACAAAAATATCCAAAACTCACACATCATATTTTAGGATATATAGATGTTTTATCATATCTATAGTTGCCATAGAACTATCCGGCCATATCTCGAATCCTCGACTGGTTTTCGTGATCTTTCAATCAATAGCAAGATGGAGGTACATGAAACTTTCAATCAAGTCTCAAGTGATAATACTAACATCAGACAACTATTTTGAATGGAATCCCAAGGTTGCATTCCAACTCAAAATAAAATGTCTGTATAATTTGATGATGCCATTATTTAAAACAAAACCCTACATTACGCTTGAGAAGACTAGATGGGTGGACCGTAAGGATGAGGCCACATGTATACTTCTTGAGCACTCCAATCGATATATGGTTTCATTTTTCCTCATGCAAGACTCCAAACGACTGGACCACCTTGGAAGGAATTTTTGGAAAGAAAGATGAGATGCAAGGTCATATGCTTGAGGTAAATTTGAATACCTTAGACCCTAAAGTTTTGATAATATACAAGATTTCTTTACTAAATTTAAATATTTGATTTTGAGCTTGGGAGAATGTGGTACTGATAAGTATACACAAGAGAAACAACCTATTCTAACAATCTTGTCCAAGCTAGGACCAAAATATGTTGTATATGTCTCCACTTTCCATTATGGCAGATGTCTTTTTATCTTAAAACTTATATTATTATATATTGTAAGTCATATTTCATTTGAAGTATTTTATATGATAGATTTTATAAAGAATTTTTAGGGAATCAAACATCCATACAAACTACATCATTATACCTATTAAATCTCCATCTAAATAAAATCTACAACATACAAGATATATAAAATAACAAAATAATGATTATAACATGATCATCATCTATAATTAAACTAGTCAAATATATCAATATTAAATAAGTATCATGTCAAACAAATTTCAGAGTATCTTTAATATCGATAGCAGATTCACATCATGTTATGCACCACAACAATTGAAAGTCAAATATGACAATAGACCAATAAAATGTCAAAATGATACATGGCCAATAGTCAACAGAAGTTAAGATGATATATGTCCAAATGATATAAGTCAAAATGATAAAACTCAATAATATGTATTGCAAGTGAAAATGATACATATGATAATAAACATGAAAATAGGCATCATAATAATATACAACAATGATCAATGACGGAGTCTATATGATCAATGCCAATCGGCTACTAACAACAACTAGGTCATCATCATTGTAGTCATCGCCGTCAATCACAAGCATCTTTTTTATCCGACCGTCACCATCATCTCCCATGTCTGTATAAAACCCATTATAATTTAGATCTATCTCATGAGGATCAACTGAATCTTCTAGAAGACCTCTGTCAAAAAGAACATTCAAAATGAAAGTTGTTATTTATTTCATGCAATATGTAAGTTTTGTGTTATATTTCTAATATTACAACATATGGAACAAAACCATAATCATATTACATCATATCAAAGTGCACATACCATAATTAAATTTCAAATAAGTTACAATAAGAAGTCATTCCAATGTTGTAAAACATGCAACAATTCCAATAAACGCTAGTGTTATCAAGACAATTTGTAGTTGGATAGAGATAGATGGAAAGAAGGAAAACTAGCGTAACTGAACCAATACCACCACTATCACCTCGGGAGAAGGTTCTTCGCTTAGGGAGGTAAGGCCTGTGGGAGACGCCCTCTAAGGACTCCAGGGTTTTGAGAAGATAAAGGATTATAAGATAAAAGGTAATTCCCCCCCTCACAAGTCAACACAGATCAGAAAGTCCAAATAATGTACTCAATAAAGAGAAGTATAACCAAAAATAGAGATGCACCTGCCCAAGACAAAGCAACAAGAAATAGATATATGTCAACTTACTCAATTTGGTTAGTACTCATATAATCAATGACTATCTCATTTATAAGCAATTGAATAATAAATATTGACTAAGTCAATGCTTATAAAATAGCAACGATGTACAATATTACTTCTTTCAATAAATGCTAAAGAACATGGCATTTAGTGTAACAATTAACACTTTATTTAGATAATGCCTTAAATAACCATTCAATTGCTCACAAGTAAAACGTAAGCTGCAAAATGATGATATAATAGCAAAGGATGATGGCAACAATTAGCACCAGGAGTAGGCTAGAATAGTTAGGGTTTGTTCAAAGTGTTTAATTGAAGTTGTGATAGAGTTACTCAAGACAAAGGAGGTATTTAGATCAAGTCTGGGGTTAATGGAGTCAAAAGTAGAGGACACAAAGGTTGAAGGATCAATGAAAATAATAAGACAAAGGACAAGAGGGTTAGACCTTGGAGGTGTTGCTAAGGAAATGCCTCAAGGATGAAAAACCCTAGGGGAGAGGCTCACTTCAGTGTAGGAGAAACTAGGCCTCAGTTCTCTCTCCTTCTTCCTTAGGTCAAATGGAAAATGGATAGCTCAAAATATTGCATAAGATTAAGACAAGAGGCTTTGCAGTACTGTGTTATATAGCAAGGCTTTACCAAGTAAACCCTAGGGAAAATCGGCCCAACAAGGTGTAGGGGAACTAGGCCTGATTCGCTTTCTCCTTCTTAACTCAATAAGAAAAATGACAAGCTTGGAAGAGGAAGAAAAGAGAGGTTAAGGCAAGGCTTTATCTCTCTTCAAGAAATGGCTCAAAATCTTGACGGGACATGAGACAAGGACCTACAATGTGTATTTGTCACCCAGGGTTTATTCAGCAAATCATAACAATATATGCAAGAAATAACAATACAACCATCCAATTAAGAAGTTTTATGGAAATTTATCACAGATTTCTACCTGCAGCAACATAGCAAACCCTAGTTGTAACACCTTCCATCAAGAGAAATGCCAAATGAAATAGAACCAAAAATGCCTTCCTTCAACAAGTGTGCCTCATAATTTTAGCGAAGAACACCAAGTGTAGCTTAAATTTCAGACCTCACTAATGAGTGAGTGAGATATGATGAAAAAATGAGAGTAAAAAATCCCTCATTTATACGCCAGCACTCAAGACCTAATTTCACTTTTAGGTCATAAAAAGGTCTACAAGGCCAAAATAATAAAAATCATATTGTTTTACATTAAATGCTTAAAATTAAACCCTAATTAAGCTAAAGAGAGACGCCATGCCCCTTTAGGGTGACGCTAGCCCTTTCTAGGGAAATGCAACCTCCTGGAGCAAAACACTATCCCTCTCGCTTCTCCATCCCCGCCACATGCCAGTTCCGCCTGTGATGTCTCCCAAAGCATCCATGCTACTAGGTGACATCATGGTCATGAAGGGTGACGCCCTAGGCCTTCCAAGGCCAATGATCCACTGAAAAGGGCACAACCCACATAGGTCAAGCTCTACCCTGCCGGGTGCATCCGCAAGACGCCCCTCCTTCTCTCCTTTGGGTAAACCCCGTGTCCGCTTCCCCCTACTAGGGTCTCATCATCCATCCGTGGCTCACCATGGAGGTTTGAACTGAATATCTCCCATGTGTACCCTGGCCCAACATCGCATTCGCCTATTGGGCATCATCTTGCACATCAACAACTACACCCTTCATGGGCTCATAAGTCACAAGGATCATAGCAATGTCAATCACATATCATCATCAATATTATTAAACATGTGCATAAAACCCTATTACCCCAGTTAAAAGCTCAAAGTCATTATATAAGCCCTCGGCAATACAAGTTTGAGAAAGTGACAAGGCCCCTATTGGCCAGGTGTCCAATTGAAGAGGAAATTTTTGGAAGAGACTTATCCGGTGGGTGTGATGTTTGAACAAGGGATGTCCGTGCAAGGGGTGCAGAAGAGTAGAGCGTGATGCAAAATCTTACCCGTGGGTGCCTTTGTAGAAGGATAGTTGCACCTGTCCTGGATGCAATTTTTTTTTTTTTTTTTTTTTTTTGTTCTTTTATTATTTATTGCTTTTCTTCAAGAATTTAATCAGTGGGACACTACCCCGCATGGTGACCGTAAGCAGAGCTAATAACGTTACCCACAAGTACTTCGTAGAAATGAGAAGGTTGGCTCGTGATGAGACCCCTTTCTCTCTGCCATGTAGTCGAGTCACTACCCGGGCGTGGTAAATCCTTCACCGCTAGTAATGTCATACCGCTAGGTTCATGGACCTATTAGGCTAGCTCATGATGAGACCCCCATCATCCGACTAGGTCTTGTTTTTATTATTTTAATGGGTTCTCTTGTTTCTTGTCGAGAATCCTTTTATTGCTTTCTCGAGGATCATCGAGCGAAGCATCTCGAAGGTTTGTTCTTGTAGGCTTTATCTTTTGTCAGCTTTCTTTAACCTTCTTCCCATGAGGTAAGTTGCAATCCTCAAATAATAGGTCAACCCAGTGCCTGCATTAAGTGTAATGGGATAGATGAGCTGGAAGCAAGATGAAAGGGCTGATAGCCACGCATGGATTTTCGTAAATCCCGCTGGAAACTCAAACACTATGGGTACCAGTTTACTAGGGCATCTTGTCATTCCCCGCATACATGGTCAGGCGCGTAGCACAGCGATCCAAGCATTTTTAGAAACAAAATGAATTAAATGCACATATTCAAAGGTTTTGAGGATCAGAGCGACACATACCATGTTACTTGTGACTCATTACCTCATGGAGCAAGAACCATCTCTCGACAAAAGACCACAAGCCGATGGTGATGGATGCCGCCGCTGGCAAAGTAGGGGCAATCAAAGGGAGAAAATATGGGTTGTCCAGTAATATTCTAGAAACATTCGACTTCAAGATCTATGTCCTAGACATGTGGGCCTAGAGACATGATTCCTAGTTATCCCTAAAAGTGTGGATAACACGCTAGTAAAGATCATAAAAGGTCCTTTGAGAATTAACTCGTTTATAGGTAATTTTGAAGATGCTCTCAATACTCATTCAACTAGACCACATCCAAATGCTAATCCTTCCAAAGAAAAAATTCAATACATCAAACCCTAAAGGGTTGAAAATTATGACAAAAAATGTAATAAAAGGTGTCAAGGTGTATTGCCTTTCCTTACCTTGCCATGCTATTCCATATACTTTTCCATGCTATGCCATGACATGGCTTACTTTCCATGTGTTGCCATGCCATGACATGCCATAACATGTCATTCCTTACCTTGCCATCCCATGCCATGCCTTTCCATGTGTTGCCATGTCATGCCATGGCTTTCCTTTGCATGCCTTGCCTTGCCATGTGTGTCCATGCCATGCCATGGCTTGCCTTTTGCATACCTTTGCCTTGCCATGTGTTTCCATGCCATGACATGCCTTGCTATCGTGATGGTATGTATTTCCATTCCATGCCCCTCCATGTTCATGCTTTGCAATGCCATTCCTTACATTCATCATGTATTTCCATACCATGCATTTCCATATCAAGGCTCGTCTTTTCATGATATGTCATGTCGCGGCCTTTAAATTTTTATGCCCCGAGGAGGAATTCACCAAGAGTCCCCGAAATAGTTTTGGATGCGACTTCCAACTCGACACATCACGAAAACCGAGACTCGTATTGAAGAACCATCAAATCCATTGGTTTCTTGGAATGCAATTTTAGCTATAACACCCCTCAATCCTAGGTGCCATGCCTCGAAGTTGCTTTACTCATTGATTTTGAGAATTAGGGTTTTGCTCAAGAAGATGCAATGCAACATTTGGATTTAAGGGTCCAATTTATGAAACCATGACTCAAGAGAATATGGACAATGTGGTCACATACTCCATGCCTAAACAAGTTTGCAACATCTCACGAACTCAAAAATGCTACTACATTAGGTTTTAATGCCCTCAGGAGCAATTTCCCAAGAGTCCCTGAAATGTTTTAATGCGACTGATACTCGATATATAATTAAAACTGAGACTCGGATTGAGAAGTTGTCATCTCCTTTGGATTTCTCGCATAGGATTTCAGCTAGATCAATTCTCACTCCCGGGTTGAATCCCTCGTAATTTTTGTTTTTCATCAATTTCGATAACTAAGGTTTTCTCGTTAGCAATGCAACATTTGGATTTAGGGGGTCCAATTTATGGAACCATGCTTTGGGAGTGGATGGATAATTTGGTTACTTATTCCATGCCTAAACAAGTTTTTCATCATCTCACAAAACTCAAAATGTTGCTTCATTAGGTTTTATGCCCTAAGGAGGAATTATTGGCCAAGAGTCCCCAAAATACTTGGAATGCCACCTGCAACCGGGCATAAAAGAAAATGAGACTTAGGGATTGAGTAATCATTTATTCGGATGGATTACCGAGATAGGATTTCACCTAGATCACCCCTCACTCTTAGGTGCCATGCCTCGAAGTTGCTTTACTCATTGATTTCGAATCGTTGTTTGGCTCATTTTGAAGCAATGCAAGATTTGGATTAAGGGGTCCACTTATGAAACTGCATCTCTATGAGAAGATCGATAATAAATACCTAGTCCATGCTTAAACAAACTTGCAACATTCAAAAAATGTTGCTCCATTAGGTTTTATGCCCCAGAAGGAATTGGCCAAGAGTCCTAAAAATGGTTTGGGATGCAACTTACAACTCTAAGATATAATGAAAATTGAGATCATATTGAGGAACTCACATTCCATTGGATTCCCCTCGGCATAGGATTTCAAATTTCATATCACCCCTCACTCCTGGGTCCAACTCCTTGTAAGTTTTGTTTTCCATCGCATTTTTAAGAACTAGTGTTTTGCTCGTGTAAAGAAGCAATGCAAGATTTGGATTTAGGGTCCAATTTATGAAACCATGTTTGAGAGCGATGGTCGTGGTCACATAGTCCATGCTCAAACAAGCTTTTGCAAAGATCTCACAAACTAAAAAATGTTGCTTTTCTAGGTTTTTATGCCATGAGGAGGAATTGGAAAAGAGTCCCTAAAATGGTTTGGGATGTGAATTGCAACTGGGCATAAAATGTAAACATAGACTTAGATTGAGGAACCGTCTTCTTTTTTGGATTCCTGACATATGATTTAAAATAGAGCACCCCTCACTTCCTCGTGCCATACCATGGAAGTTATTTTACTCATTGATTTCAAGACTAGTGTGTTTTGCTCACTTTGAAGCAATGCAACATTTGGATTATGGGGTCCAATTTATGAAACCATCCCTCGTGAAGCGTGATCGATAATGTGGTCACTCAGTCCATGCCTAAACAAGCTTTCAAAATCTCACAGAACTAAAAATGTTGCTCAATTAGGGTTTTTAGAAGTTCAAGGAGGATTTGGCCAAGAGTCCCTAAAATTGTTTGGGATGTGACTTGCAACTCAGAAAACAAAATTGAGACTCATATTGAGGAACCGCCGAATCAGCATGACATGGATTACTAAGATAGATTTCAACTAGACCACACCCTCACCTATTCCAAGCCTCGAAGTTTTTTTTCATTGATTTTGAGTACTAGGGTTTTGCTTAGTTTGAAGCAATGCAACATTTGATTAAGGGGTCCAATTTACAAATCGTTCCTCAAAAGCCGATGGATAATTTTTTCACCTAGTCCATGCCTCAAAAATCTTGCAAAGATCATCTCATGGAACTAAAAAATCTTGCTCCATTAGTCTTTTTATGCCCCCGGGAGAAGGAATTGGCCAAGAGTCCCCGAATGGTTGGGGATGCAACTTGTAACTAGGCATATCACTCTAAAACCGGTGACTCGGATCGAGGAACCATCATCTCCGCTGATTCCTAACATAGGATTTTAGCTAAAGAACCACTCACTCCTGGTTCCAACCCCCCAGAAGTTGTTTTTTTCATCGATTTCATAACTAGTGTTTTGCTCAAGAATAAGCAATGCAAAATTTGGATTTAAGGGTCCACCGAAGAAACCATGCCTTGCGAGAAGATGGACAATGTGGTCACCTATCCATGCCTAAACAATATTGCAACAACTCATGTGGAACTCAAAATTGTTTCTCCATTAGGATTTTATTCCCTGATGAGTAATTGGCCAAGAGTACCTTAAATGGTTTGGGATGCCACTTGCAACTGGGCATAAAACAAAAATTGAGACTCGGATTGAGGAACAGTCGACTTTGATGGATTATTGGGATAGGATTTCAGCAAGATCAACCCTCACTCTCGAGTCCAATCCCTTGGAAGTTGTTTTTTTCATCGATTTTGAGAACTAGGGTTTTTCTTAGTTTGAAGCAATCCAACATTTGGATTTAGGGGTCCAATATATGAAACCATGCCTTGGGAGCAGATGGTCAATGTGGTCACATAGTCCATGCCTAAACAATCTTGCAACATTTCATGGGACTCAAAAATGTTGGTTTGTTAGCTTTTTATGCCTTGAGGAGGATTTGGCCAAAAGTCCCCGAAATGGTTTGGGATGCGACTTGAAATTAAGAATAAAATGAAAACCAAGTCTTGGATTGAGTAATCATCGACTCTGATGGATTAATAGGATAGGATTTCATCAAGAGCACCCTCACTTCCGGGTGTCATGCCTCAGAAGTTGTTTTACTCATTGATTTCGAGAGCTAGTGTTTTGCTCAGTTTGAAGCAATCCAACAATTGGATTAAATGATCCAATTTATGAAATCATGCCTCGGGAGAAGATGGACAATGTGGTCACATAGTCCATGCCTAAAAAATCTTGCAACATCTCATGTAACTCAAAAATGTTGCTCCATTAGGTTTTTATGCCCTTAGGAGGAATTGGCCAAGAGTCCCTGAAATGGTTTGGGATGGGACTTGTAACTGTGCATAAAACAAAAAACTGAGACTCATATTGAGGAACCATCGACTCCAATGGATTTCTAGGATAGGATTTCAACTAGACAACCCTCACTCCTAGGTGGCATGCCTCGGAAGTTGCTTTACTCATTGATTTCAAGAACTAGTGTTTTGCTCAGTTTGACGCAATGCAACATTTGGATTAAGGGGTCCAATTTATGAAATCATCCCTCGGGAGCGGATGGATAATGTGGTCACCTAGTCCATGCTTAAACAAGCTTGCAGCATCTCACGAAACTCAAAAATGTTGTTCTGTTAGTTTTTTATGCCCTAGGGAGGAAATGGCCAAGAGTCCCCGAAATGGTTTGGGATGCGACTTGCAACTAGGCATATCACGAAAACCGAGACTCGAATTGAGGAACCATCATCTCCGTTGGATTCCTGGCATAGGATTTTAGCTAGAGCACCTGTCACTCCCAGTCCCAATCCCTCAGAAGTTATTTTTTCATAGATTTCGAGAACTAGTGTTTTGCTCAGTAAGAAGCAATGCAACATTTGGATTTAGGGGTCCAACTTAGGAAACCATGCATCGAGAGCATATGGACAATGTGGTCACCTAGTCCATGCCTAAAAAGGCATGCAACATTTCATGGAACTCAAAAATGTTGCTCCGTTAGGATTTTATGCCCTGAGTACGAATTGGCCAAGAGTCACCGAAATGGTTTGAGATGGAACTTGCAACTATGCATAAAACGAAAACCGAGACTCAGATTGAGGAACCATTGACTGCAATGGATTTCTAGGATATGATTTCAGCTAGACCACCCCTCACTCCCGGGTGCCATGCCTCGGAAGTTTTACCTATTGATTTCGAGAACTAGTGTTTTGTTAATTTTAAAGCAATGCAGCATTTGGATTAAGGGGTCCAATTTATGAAATCGTCCCTCGGGAGTGGATGGATAATTTGGTCACCTGGTCCATGTCTAAACAAGCTTGCAACATCTCATGAAACTCAAAAATGTTTCTCTGTTAGTCTTTTATGCCCTGAGGAAGAATTGGCCAAGAGTCTCCGAAATGGTTTGGGATGCGACTTGCAACTAGGCATATCACAAAAACCAAGACTGGGATTGAGGAACTATTGTCTCTGTTGGATTTCTGGAATAGGATTTTAGCTAGAGCACCCGTCACTCCCAGTTCCAATCCCTCGAAAGTTATTTTTTTCATCGATTTCGAGAACTAGTGTTTTGCTCAGTAAGAAGCAGTGCAACATTTGGATTTAGGGGTCCAATTTAGGAAACCATGCCTCAAGAGTGGATGGAGAATGTGGTCACTTAGTCCATGCCTAAATAAGCATGCAACATCTCATGGAACTCAAAAATGTTGCTCTGTTAGGATTTTATGCCACGATGAGGAATTGGACAAGAGTCCCCGAAATGGTTTGGGATGCCACTTGCAACTAGGCATAAAACAAAAATCGAGACTTAGATGGAGGAAATTTCAACTTTGATGGATTACTGGGATGGGATTTCAGCTATAGAAGCCCTCACTCCCAGGTCCAATCCCTTGGAAGTTGTTTTTTTCATCGATTTTGAGAACTAGGTTTTTTCTTAGTTTGAAGCAATGCAACATTTGGATTTAGGGGTCCAATATATGAAACGATGCCTTGAGAGCAGATGGACAATGTGGTCACATATTCCATGCCTAAACAATCTTGCAGCATCTCACGAGACTCAAAAATGTTGCTCTGTTATCTTTTTATGCCCTGAGGAGGAATTGGCTAAGAGTCATCGAAATGGTTTGGGATGTGACTTGCAATTAGGCATAAAATAAAAACCGAGTCTCGTATTGAGGAATCATCGACTCCGATGGATTAATGGGATAGGATTTCATCTAGAGCACCCCTCACTCTCGGTTGCCATGCCTCAGAAGTTGTTTTACTCATTGATTTCGAGAACTAGTGTTTTGCTCAGTTTGAAGCAATGCAACATTTGGATTAAAGGATCTAATTTATGAAATCGTTCCTCGAGAGCAAATGGACATTGTGGTCACATAATCCATGCCTAAAAAATCTTGCAACATCTCACGGAACTCAAAAATGATGCTCCGTTAGGTTTTTATGCCATGATGAGGAATTGGCCTAGAGTCCCTGAAATGATTTGGAATGAAACTTGCAACTAGGCATAAAATGAAAAATCGAGACTCAGATTGAGGAACCATCAACTTCGATGGATTTCTAGAATAGGATTCAAGCTATACCACCGCTCACTCCCAAGTGTCATGCCTCAAAAGTTGTTTTACTCATTGATTTCGAAAACTAGTGTTTTGCTCAGTTTGAAGCAATGCAGCATTTGGATTAAGGGGTCCAATTTATGAAATAGTCCTCCGGAGCAGATGGATAATGTGGTCACCTAGTACATGCCTAAACAAGCTTGCAGCATCTCACGAAACTAAAAAATGTTGCTCTGTTAGTCTTTTATGCCCTGAGGAGAAATTGTCCAAGAGTCCCCGAAATGGTTTGGGATGCGACTTGCAACTGGGCATATTACGAAACTTGAGACTCAGATTGAGGAACCGTCATCTCCGTTGGATTACTGGCATAGGATTTTAGATAGAGCACCCGTCATTCCCAGTTCCAATCCGTCGAAAGTTGTTTTTTTCATAGATTTCAAGAACTAATGTTTTTCTCAGTAAGAAGCAATGCAACATTTGGATTTAGAGGTCCAATTTAGAAAATAATGCCTCGGGAATGGATGGAAAATGTGGTCACCTATTCCATGCCTAAATAAACATGCAACATTTCATGGAACTCAAAAATGTTGCTCCATTAGGATTTTATGCTCAGAGGCAATGCAACATTTGGATTAAAGGGTCCAATTTAAGAAACCGTCCCTTATGAGTGGATCGATAATTTGTTCACCTAATCCATACCTAAACAATCTTGCATCATCTCATGGAACTTAAAAATGTTGCTCCGTTAGGTTTTTATGTCGTGAGGAGGAATTGGCCAAGAGTCCATGAAATGGTTTGGGATGCGACTTGAAACTTAGTATATAAAGAAAACCAAGACTCAGATTGAAGAACCGTCGTCTCAGTTAGATTCATGGCATAGGATTTCAGCTAGACCACCCATCACTCTCGGGTGCCATGCTTTGGAAGTTGCTTTACTCATTGATTCCGTGAATTAGTGTTTGACTCAATTTGAAGCAATGAAACATTTGGATTAAGGGGTCCAATTTATGAAACTTTCCCTTGTGAGAAGATCGATAATATGATCACTTAGTCCATGCATAAACAAGCTTGCAACATCTCACAAAACTAAAAAATGTTTCTCCGTTAGGTTTTTATGCCCTGAGGAGGAATTGGCCAAGAGTCCCTGAAATGGTTTGGGATGCGACTTGCAACTCGGCATATCATGAAAACCGAGACTCGGATTGAGGAACCATCATCTCTATTGGATTCCTAGCATAGGATTTCAACTAGAGCACCCCTCACTCCTAGGTCCAATCCCTTGGAAGTTGTTTTTTTCATCAATTTTGAGAACTAGGGTTTTTCTTAGTTTGAAGCAATGCAACATTTGGATTTAGGGGTCCAATATATGAAACCATGCCTTGGGAGCAGATGGAAAATGTGGTCACATATTCCATGCCTAAACAAGCTTGCAACATCTCATGGAACTCAAAAATGTTGCTCTGTTATATTTTTATGCCCTGAGGAGGAATTGGCTAAGAGTCCTCGAAATGGTTTGGGATGCAAATTGCAATTAGGCATAAAACGAAAACTGAGTCTCGGATTGAGGAACAATTGACTCTGATGGATTACTGGAATAGTATTTCATCTAGAGAACCTCTCACTCCCTGGTGCCATGCCTCAGAAGTTGTTTTACTCCTTGATTTTGAGAACTAGTGTTTTGTTCAATTTGAAGCAATGCAACATTTGGATTAAAGGATCTGATCTATGAAACCTTTCCTTTGGAGAAGATGGACAATGTGCTCACATAGTCCATGCCTAAACAAGCTTGCAGCATATCACAGAACTCAAAAATGTTGTTCCGTTAGGTTTTTATGCCCGAGGAGGAATTGGCCAAGAGTCCATGAAATTATTTGGGATGCGACTTGCAACTAGGCATAAATGAAATTTGAGACTCGGATTGAGGAACCATCGACTGCGATGGATTACTAGGATATGATTTCAGCTATTCCACCCCTCACTCCCGGGTTCCATGCCTCGGAAGTTGCTTTACTCATTGATTTTTTGAACTAGTGTTTTGCTCAGTTTGAAGCAATGCAACATTTGGATTAAGGTGTCCAATTTATGAAATCATCCCTCGGGAGCAGATGGATAATGTGGTCACCTAGTCCATGCCTAAAAAATCTTACAGCATCTCATGGAACTCAAAAATGTTGTTACGTTAGTCTTTTATGCCATGAGGGGGAATTGGCCAAGAGTCCCCGAAATGGTTTGGGATGTGACTTGCAACTAGGCATATCACAAAAACCGAGACTCGGATTGAGGAACCGTCGTCTCTGTTGGATTCCTAGCATAGGATTTTATCTAGAGCACCCCTCACTCTCGGTTTCAATCCCTCAGAAGTTGTTTTTTTCATCGATTTCGAGAACTAGTGTTTTGCTTAGTAAGAAGCAATGCAACATTTGGATTTAACAGCCCAATTTAGGAAACCATGCCTCGGAAGCGAATGGACAATGTGGTAACATATTCCATGTCTAAACAAGCACACAACATCTCATGGAACTCAAAAATGTTGCTTTGTTAGGCTTTTATGTCCTGAGGAGGAATTGACCAAGAGTCTCCAAAATGGTTTGGGATGCCACTTGCAACTGGGCATAAAATTAAAATCGAGACTCACATTGAAGAACCGTCGACTTCGATGGATAACTAGGATAGGATTTCATCTAGATCACCCCTCACTCTCGGGTGTCATGCCTTGAAAGTTGTTTTACTAATTGATTTCGACAACTAGTGTTTTTCTCGGTTTGAAGCAATGCAACATTTGGATTAAGGGGTCAAATTTATGAAATCATCCATAGGGAGTGGATGGATAATGTGGTCACTTGGTCCATGCCTAAACAAACTTGCAGCATCTCACGAAACTCAAAAATGTTGCTCCGTTAGGTTTTTATGCATTGAGGAGGAATTGGTCGAGAGTCCCTGAAATTGTTTGGGATGTGACTTGCAACTGGGCATAAAATGAAAATCGAGACTCAGATTGAGGAACCATCGACTACGATGGATTACTAGGATAGGATTTCAGCTAGACCACCCCTCACTCTCGTGTGACATGCCTCGGAAGTTGTTTTACTCATTGATTTTGAGAACTATTGTTTTTCTTAGATTGAAGCAATGCAACATTTGGATCCTTCATCTTCATATTTTCGGGAAAGTGCATCCACAAACACATTGTTTTTGTCTTTCTTGTAAATGATCTCATAATCATATGCAAAGAGCTTAGTCACCCATTTTTGTTACTTCGGGGAGGAAATGTGTTATTCCAGAAAATACTTGAAGCTTTGATGGTCTGTCTTAATTTGGAAGCGTTGCTCCAATAGATAAGGGCGCCACAAATCAATGACATGCAGAATAGCCAACATTTCATTTTCATAGATTGATTTTCCCAGATTTCTTTCAGACAGTTGTTTGTTGGTAAAGGCCAAGGCCGACCCTCTTGCATAAGGAAAACACCAATTCCTTTCCCTGAAACATCACATTCCAAGAAAAAGGTCTTTGTGAAATCAGGAAGGGCTAGGACTGGGGTGGTACACATGGCCATCTTCAAGGTTTGAAAAGCTTGAGCAGCTAGTGTAGTGAGAGGTGTTGCAATCTTTCCATAATTCATAACAAACTTGCGATAATAACCCGTTAAGCCCAGAAATCCACGCAAGATTTTGAGAGTCTTTGGGTGAGGCAAGTCTTGCATAGCTTCAATCTTTTTAGGATCCACCCTGATGTCATCCTTGCCAACCAGGTGACCCAAGTACTCGACTTCTGAGGTGCCAAAGGCACATTTAGACTATTTTAGGAAAAGTTTGTGCTGAGATAGTAGATGGAGAACTTGATCCACATGAGAAAGATGATTTGTCCAGGTTTTGCTATAGATGAGGATATCATCAAAGAAAACTAAGACAAAATGACGGAGAAAATGACGAAAGACATGATTCATGAGGCTTTGGAAGGTGGAGGGGGAATTACACAAGCCAAATGGCATGACCAAAAACTCATAGTGGCCATCATGAGTTCTAAAGGAAATATTGGAAATGTCTGCCTCTTTCATACGTATCTGGTGGTAGCCAAAATGAAGATCAAGTTTAGTAAATAACTGGGCGCCACTCAATTCATCCAAGAGGTCATCAATGACAGGAATGGGAAATTTGACTTTAATGGTAAGTTTGTTGAGGGCACGGAAGTCAGGACACATTCGCCAAGAACCTTCTTTCTTCAGGACTATTACCACATGAGAAGAGTAGGGGTTCGTACTAGGGCGGATAACGCCTGCATCAAGGAGTTCCTAGACCATTTTCTCAATTTCATTTTTTTGGGAAAAGGGGTGACGATACAGATGGATATTCGGAGGAAGGCTTCCTGGTACAAGGGGAATGGAATGATCATGAACAACAGGGGAAGGAGGGAATCCCTGGGGAGTGGAAAAGACCACTTGATGTTCAGAAAGGATGGATTGGAGGTCTTGTGGCACCGAGGGTGTCTTTGTTGCTTGGATGGCATGGAGTTGGGCAATAACACCAGAATGACCTTTTTTTAGCAGTTTTTCCATGCGATAGGAACTAATGATCTCAGGTGAACTGGCGATGATGCCTTGGAACTTATATTGGTGGCCCTCCTGGTTGAATTGCATGGTTAATTCCTTAAAATCCATGAGAATGGGACCCAAAGTCCTTATCCAATCGCCACCCAACACAATGTCACAAGCGCCCATGTCGATAGCAAACATATGAGATTTTAGGTGGTAGTCACCAATTTGGAGATGCACATTTTCACAACGCCCTCCACATTTCATGGAGCCACCATTGGCAATCATGATTTGGAAATTATTGATGGCATGGATGTAGCAATGAGTTTCTTGGGCAATGCGGCGATGAATAAAATTATGGGTGCTTCCACTATCAACCAGAATGATGGCCTTCCTATGCATGATGTAATCGATGAGCTTGAGGGTTTGGGGAGCGGAGAAGCCAGTGAGAGCATTGAGGGAAATGACCGTTTCTACTTCGAGAGGGTCTGATGGAGGGGTTATGTCAGTGGTTTTAGGTGACTCAGAGACAAGGGAAGTTTCAACATACTCTTCTGAAATATCCTCTGAGATGGCCATAAAAAGCTTTTGTTCCTTACACTTATGGCCCAAGAAATATTTTCCATCACAATTATAACAAAGGCCTTTGAGTTGGTGTTCATCCATTTCATCCCTGGTCAATTTTTGGATCTTTAGTGAAGCAGATGGAGTAGTGGGATTTACTAGTTTAGGGCGAGGGATAAAGGAGGGTTTTCAGTTTTGAGAAGATACAACCTATTGTGCTTCTTTATCTCTTTTAGTAGCCTCCGCCCAACTCTGAGGCCGAGCCATGAGGACATGGGTCTAAATCTCATCATTGAGGCCACTGATAAAACACTCTCGGAAAAAGGCATCAGACATGCCCTTTTTCCGAAAATCCAGGCGCTCAAAGGCAACTATAAAGTCTTCCACTATTCCTAATTGTTTCAACTTTGTCAAACGGCCCAAATGGTTGGTGTCAGTGTCAAAGCGTTCATAAAGCTCTGCCACAAAGTGTGTCCAAGCAATATACCCTTGACGGTAAGTTTTTCTCCATTGCCACCATTGCCAACATTCTTGATTTAGATGGAGAACACCATACCGGAGTTTGGCCAAGTCATATGTAATGTCGTATAAAGAGAAATAATGTTCCATTTGGGTTACCCAACCAGTGGGATCCGAGCCATCAAATTTGGTCACATTCACCCGCGGGAGGCGTAGGTCACGTTGAAAGTGATGGCACTGAAAGTTATGGGAATGAGAGGAATTTTCAGCTTCAGTATGTGAAGGTGGGTCAGATAAAGGGTTATCTGTAGGGATATGCAGCTTGGTGCAGAGCATTGAAACAACATATTCAAGATGGGAAGTCAGATCTTGTTTGATTTTCTCCATTGAGGACTTCATGGTTGTATTGATGGCGGCAACATTGGAACTGAGTTGTTTCACTTCTTGTTGGGTCTCGGTGAGACTAGATTACAAGGTATTGAAGCGAGCTTCCAATTCATGGCTACGGGTATGGGCCATGAGGACGAGGGAACTGAAATGGGGCAGGTGGGGTCAAAAAAATTGCTGAAAAATGGTATGTATGAATGTGATAAGGGCGAAGAGATGAATCCAATGGAATAGGTCTCAAATAATGGTGCAAAAATTTCTAGACTTTTTTTTTTACACTTGCGGAGTTATACTCTAGTTTGAAGAATACTGCAGTGATGAAATGCCCAAATGATTAACCAGGAAGAAATGTGTAGTGACTTAGCAACCCGAACACAGTTGCATGGCAATAGATCTTGTCTGTTTTAATTTGTTTATGTTTATGTCCCCAAGGGTTAAGTATTAAAGGGTTCTACAGACAAGGGTTTTCCCTGTGCTATAGCTCTCCGATATACGTGCGAGGTCCAACAGTAGTACTCAGCCCAATATCTCATGGCACTAACTAAGGAGGCTAGACCGTACCCTTAGCCATACTAACCAACTACCTAGGTACTAGAGAGTATCTTCTCGGGTGTTGTTCTCAGTGGCACTATAGCAGTCCGGCAATCGATTGGTTTATCTAAAGAGGGCTTCAGGTAATTTAGGTCAATTCGTACATAGGTGTTGTTTGATGTGCTACCACTCGAAGGGGTACCAACAGGGGTTACAAGGGTGGCCAACAGATGTGCGCTTAAGTACCACTTGTATTTCCTGCGTGTATGAATCCCTCAACCGCGGGTTTATGCGCATAATGACAGATCTTTGTGGCTTAAAGATGCCAGAATATGTCTCTACCTTGAAAAAAAATTACCCACAATTTCTTCCAAGGAAAGTGCTCTGATGCCACTTGTAATATACCAGATATAAAAAGTATGCAGAATAGAAATAAAATGCTAGAAATGGCATAACAACAACAATATAACTAGAACAATCACCACAATAACACTGAAATGATATAAGATTAACAACAGAAATAACAATTTGATTACGAGAGAAATGTTCACGGGCCTCTTTGAGGGGGCAACCTCAAGTCGAGAAGAGCTCTATTACAATAATATCCAAGCTAGAGTTCTCATACCCTCGACTCCTATTTATACTAAATATGTCTATCAAAAGAAGCATCTAGAGGAAGATCCTTCTAGAAGCAGAAGCTTCTATTAGGTCTTCTTACATTCGACTTATTCTATTTTATTGCAAGACCTTATTAATATTGACCTTTATTACATCCGAATATATTGTTCTACCTATGTGCGGGTTAGGACCCTAACATGTGCCATGCCTCAAAAGTTGCTTTACTCATTGATTTCGAGAACTAGTGTTTTTCTTAGTTTGAAGCAATGCAACACTTGGATTAAGGGGTCCAATTTATAAAACCATCCCTCAGGAGCGGATGAATAATGTGGTCACCTAGTCCATGCCTAAACAAGCTTGCAACATCTCACAGAACTCAAAAATCTTGCTCCGTTAGGCTTTTATGCCCTGAGGAGGAATTTGCTAAGAGTCCCTGAAATGGTTTAGGATGCGACTTGCAATTGGACATATCACAAAAACTGAGACTTGGATTGAGAAATCGTCATGGGCCAGGATATAAAGAATACTGAGACTCTGATTGAGGAACCGTCGTCTCTATTGGATTCCTGGCATAGGATTTCAGCTAGAACACCCCTCACTCCCGGGTCCAATCCCTAGAAAGTTGGTTTTTTCATCGATTTTGAGAACTAGGATTTTTCTTAGTTTGAAGCAATGCAACATTTGTGTTTCTTTTGTGTTTTAAAGGTCGGGAGGAGTAGTGGGTCATGGACCATGATGATAACTCTTTGGAATTCATCATTGTCTTCACTTTGCTTTTTCTTTAGAAAGAGAAAGAAGTCATCTATGTATGTGTTGATGGTGTTGATATTGCACCAAGTCTGCACTTCCTACCAAATTTCCTTGGTATTCAATATATAATGCATTGAGTTTATCCCACCGGGTCTCAACTTTGAGAACATGTAACATAGCATATGTTTGGTGACATGACATAGTACCAAATTACTTCGATGAAATAATTATTTTTCTCACCATAGTTGTTGTACCACAAGGGTACTTGGCAACATAGAAGAAACAATTGTTTTTATGTGTGACCAACTATTAGATAAAGATGTCATTTGTACAAGCTCATGGTATATGGCATCCTTTGATGTTGCATCATGAATCATAAATTACTTAGAATTTTATGGGAGAGCTAGTGTAGTCACGTGAGCCTTGACCAAATAGACTTGCGGGAGCTTACGGAAGTCTGTTATGCTACTCGATTTGGATTTTATGCCCCTAGACCAAATGGACCACATGTCCCTAAATGGATTGAGGAGACGAGTTGCAACTCGCGATAAAACTCAAACCAGGACTCATATGCACGAACCGTCAATTGCATTGGATTAAGAGCACTGGGTTTCAGCTAATGGGGCCCCTATGCTATCATTCCGTTGACCGAAAAACCATTTGTTGGAGTATCTCCACCACTATGGTTTTGGTCAATGAGGCATAGTGCAATTTTTGAAGATGAGGTCGATTTTCAAGAACATTGTGACATGTCTTTTTAGATAGTGTAGTCATATCGGCCTTGGCCAAATAGAATTATAGGAATTTACGAAACTTGGTTTGGATTTTATGCCCCTAGACCACATTGGTCACATGTCCTTGAATGGATTGAGGAGGCGAGTGAAAACTATCGAAAAAACTTAGATGAATTTAGGTGGCTAAAGAAGTAGAGTGGTTTAATGTTGTTAAAGAGACTTGCAGGAGGTTACAGAAGTCCGTTATGCTACTTAGTTTGGATTTTATACCCCCGGACCAAATTGACCACATATCATTGAATGACTTAAGGAGGCGAGTTGCAACTCGTGATAAAACTCAAACCGGGACTCAGATGCACAAATCGTCAGTTGCATTGGATTCGTAACACCGGGTTTCAACTAGTGGGGCCCCTACGCTATCATTTCGTCAACAGAAAAAACATTTGTTGTAGTATCTCCGACATTAGGGTTTTGGTCAATGAGGCATAGTGCAATTTCTAAAGATGAGATCGATTTTCAAGAACACTATTCCGACATTTTTGGCTAGTGCAGTTGCATGGACCTTGTCCAAACAGACTTGTGGGAGTTTATAGAACTCTGTTATGCTTCTCGGTTTGAATTTTATGCCCCGGACCAAATTGGTCACATGTGCTTGAATGGATTGAGGAGGCAAGTTGCAACTATCAATAAAAATCAAACTGGGACTCAGATGCATGAACCGTTAGTTGCATTGGATCCAGAGCACCTAGTTTCAACTATTGGGGCTCCTACCCTATCATTTCGTCGACCGAAATGCAATTTTTTAGAGTATCTCCAACAATAGGGTTTTAGTCAATGAGTCATAGTGCAATTTCTGAAGAGGAGGTTGATTTTCAAGAAAACGGTTTCAGGTCTTTTTGGCTAGTGTAATCATGTGGACCTTGGCCAAAAAGACTTGCAAGAGCTTATAGAATTTCGTTATGCTACTCGGTTTGGATTTTATGCCCCCGGACCAAATTGACCACATGTCCCTAAATGGCTTGAGGATGCAAGTTGTAATTCTCAATAAAACTCAAAATGGGACTCATATGCATGAATCGTCAGTTGCATTGGATTAAGAGCACTGGGTTTCAGCTAGTGGGGCCCCTGCGCTATCATTCTGTCGACCGAAAAACCATTTGTTGGAGTATCTTCGGCACTAGGGTTTTGGTCAATGAGGCATAGTGCAATTTATGAAGATGAGTTTTATTTTCAAGAACACTCTATCGAACATTTTTTGCTAGTGTAGTTGCATGGGCATTGGCCAAACAGACTTGCAGGAGCTTACGAAACTCCATTATGCTGCTCGGTTTGGATTTTATGCATGTGGACCAAATTGGCCACATGTCCTTGAATGGCCTGAGGAGGCAAGTTGCAACTATCGATAAAACTCAAATAGAGACTCGGATGCACGAACCGTCAGTTGCATTAGATCCGTAGCACTGGGTTTCAGCTATTGGGGCTCTTATGCTATCATTCCTTCGACCAGAAAACCATTTGTTGGAGTATCTCCAACACTAGGGTTTTGGTCAATGAGACAGTGTGTAATTTCTGAAGAGGAGGTCGATTTTCAAGAACACTGTGACGGGTCTTTTTGGCTAGTGTAGTCATATGGGCCTTGGCCAAATAGACTTGTAGGAGCTTACAGAAGTTTGTTATGCTAGTCGGTTTGGATTTTATGCCACTGGACCAAATTGACCACATGACTCTAAATGGCTTGAGGAGGTGAGTTGCAACTCGCGATAAAACTCAAAGCGGGATTGAGATGCACGGACCGTCAGTTGCATTGGATTAAGAGCATTGGTTTTCAGCTAGTGGGGTCCCTATGCTATCATTCCATCGATCAGAAAACCATTTGTTGGAGTATCTTCGGCACTAGGGTTTTGGCCAATGAGGCATAGTGGAATTTCTGAAGATGAGGTCAATTTTCAAGATCACTCTGTCAGGCGTTTTTGGCTATGGTATTGGTATTGGTATTGGTATGGTATGGTATTGTATTGGTATTGGTATGGTATTGGTATGCATATCATTGCTAATGCATACCATTTTGATATGTAATGGTATTGATATTGGTACACAACGATATTGGTATGCAATGGTATGGTATTGGTATTGGTATTGGCAATGTTATTGGTATGGTGTGGTATGGTACTAACAATGGTATTGGTATGCATATCATTGTCAATGCATACCATTGCAATACAATATTGGTATTGGTATTGGTATGCAATGGTATAGTATTGGTATTGGTATGGTATTGACAATGGTATTGGTATTGGTATTGGCAATGGTATTGGTATGATATGGTATTGGCAATTGTATTGGTATTTTTATTGGTATGCAATGGTATTGGTATTGGTATTGGTATTGGCAAGGCATAAGGATATTGACAATGCATATTGGTATTGGTTTTGGTATTGGTATGCATATCATTGTCAATGCATACCATTGCCATGCAATGGTATGCAATGGTATTGGTATTGGTATGCAATGGTACGGTATTGGTATGGTATTGGTAATGGTATTGTTATTGGTATGCAATGGTATGGTATTGGTATTGGTATGTTATTGGTATGGTATGGTATTGTACTAGTATGGTATTGGTATGGTATGGTATGGTATTGGTTTTGGTATTGTATGGTATTGGTATTGGTATTGGTATGCAATGGTATTGGCCGTATTGGTATTGGTATTGGAAAGGAATAAGGGTATTGGCAATGCATATTGGTATTGGTTTTGGTATGGTATTGGTATGCATATCATTGCCAATGCATACCATTGTCGTGCAATGGTATGCAATGGTATTGGTATTGGTATGGTAGTGGTATTAGTATTGTTATTGGTATTCAATGGTATGGTAT